>JAZGTK010000073.1:0-188061 GCA_036877625.1 Ambastaia sidthimunki | reverse complement strand
TGATATAAAAAATTTTATTAACATTACTGCAAGAACCTTTTGATAACTTTGAGAGAATGTTCGCCAACGTTTCTAGAAAATAATCCCAGAATGCATTGCAGAAAGCTCAGTGAAAAACATGATGGCAAATGAGAAAAGCAGAATGTTGATTCTAAATAAATTTATATTTAATTTATTACTGAAAAACATCAATAAAAATAATAACATGTAGTTCATTGCCCACGTTTAGCATTTCAGATCAGTCGCAACCATCATGGAGGTTCATGCTGTCTAGGGTATGTCCCAGCTTGATCCATCTTGGCCAGTCTTGGCGTCCAGCTAACACCTCAGCTTCTTTAAGCTGTTTTTAGTAGCGGTAGGCAGTAGGAAACGAGACAGCTCATTGGGTTTTGGAACAGAGCTATAATTTTTATGAAAGCTTGCTTTTTTCTTACACTCTCTACATAAAATGGAACTCAGCAAGGTTAGCGGCACTAAAAACGAAAGCCGCATCTGTTCTTTACTTTCTTTTTTGACCTTTGCTTCTCATCATTAATCAAAGACACTACATGAGCATTTTAATGGAGAATACCACAAAACACTCAGTGCCACTTGGTTTGTTATAACAGTATTCAACAGCACTGGTCAGCCTGACACACAGACGATTGTCTGACCCCTGGTCTTCTGAGTAGATAAAGCTTCACTGGTGCTTAGTAAGATTGTGATATACCAAACTTGAAGAACTATCACTACAGTAAAAGTCAGTACATACACACTTTTCCTGCGTGTCAACATACACACTCCAATAGCTTCTCTAATACCCTGTATTTTCTGGTTTGCAAGAGAGAGATTGAATTCCAGCCTGAGCCTTTCTTATGAGTTTGTGCACAAATAAGATTGAAAATTGTATCGGCATAATTCTAGATTGCATTACTGCGAATGTTGTGTGCTTACCTCAAGGGGCTTTTTCTTGGAATATCAATGATTGTGCAAGGAACGGCTCGGAAGAGAGAAAAACGGGGAGGTTGCAAAGATAAAAAGGGGTGCGAACCGAATGATATTTATACACGTTGTGTGAAATTAAAGCAAAACTATAGCCTGTTATTTGCAGGCAAATTTGGGCTTAAATCTACAAAGAAAGGAGAAACTTGCCGTCGCCTCCCACATGAATTTTTGTGAGGATTATCCTGTATTGGAAAAGCAGGCGATCAGATGCAACATTGCAAGGCTTTATTGTGTCTGTTGCTGGGTAAACAGTGAGAAATCAACATCTGTTATCTGTATTACCTGTGGAAGAACATGCTCAATTGGCTCTCCGGGTCTATTTACACTGCAGGGTTACAGACGCTTTGAAGCTCCCACACCAGCGATGAGAACGTGATCTGCTGCTGGATCACAGCGAAACGTTCATTGATGTGAACATTTGGTGATGCTTTATTCTGCGCTACAATGTTGGTCAACACAACAGCAGCCTGAAGCAAAGAGTGGGCTCAGCATCCCGCACTTCCACTGTTAATCGTATAAACAATTCATTGCCCGCCCACACTTTTCACTAGCTTTTCTCAGCATTGTGGGCTGGCATTGAGGCTGTTTGCATATGACAAGTGCTTCTATGAAATGGAACATGCATAGTTTATATGCATCTCAATATTTCTGCCTCTCTGTCTCTCTTTTGAACAACTACAATGCCTTTTTGGGCTGCATTATTTGATGGAAAACTTACGGGGAACTTAAGAGTTTATTATTCAAGAACCTCCCGCAAGGCTGCAGGCCTTTGTCATGCATATTTAAATTACAGCTGAAATCTGTTTTATGAAGAAGAAATCAGTCATTTGTGTTTGGAACAACATGAGGACAGGATTTTCATTTCTAGGGGAGCTGTTTCTTTAATAACCCCCCACCTTTTACTTTGTAGTGCTGTGTGAATGCGTAATCTTATTAGTGGATTGGTAATGATTTCAGGGTCACAGCACAGTGTTCCTGCACACATCCAATTCTTCAGGAAGGTTTTGCCACAGCGTTCAGATGGTCTTGATTTCTAGAAGTGTACAGCAGGGAGCCCTCACAGTGTATTCCTAAAGCTAGCAGCCTAGAAGCTCAGAGCCTCTTTCAGGAGCCCAATGGGAGAACAGAGATCAATAGAGGAAGACAGAAAGAAAGAGAAAGAGAGAAAGAATAGCACCGAGCTCAATTTGAGGCTCAGACTGAGTTATCTAATGGATGCTCGTTGGCTATTAGAACGGCGGAAGACGGACAGAACAATCTGTTCTTCTCTGTTGTCCTCCTTTTACGAGAACATAATGCAAAAGGGTATTTTTTTTATGGTTTGTCCATGTAGAGGAAGCTGGGGGTGGGATGTCAGGATAGACCCCTGGTTAAAAATCATGTGACTTGTTCTGCTGCGATGCCTGTGATGGGGCCTACCCAGCTCTCAATTTTAGGTTGTAAGAACATTTTCCTAATGTTTTCATTAAGTAACAAAAATGTTAGGTTTAAATATTTAAAATGTTCAGTTTTTCAGACATTGTACTAACATTATTGTTTGATTATACGTTTTTTAATATATGATATATAATGTTAAAAAAAACTTCTACTAACATTAATGCAAGTTAATGTTTCTAATAACTGAGAGAACTTTGACAGAACGTTAGCCACCGTTGTGTGAACGTTCCCTGTTATGAGGTATGGGCTGCACCAAAGCAAAAGGCAGGTAATGAGATCAGCTCAATGAGGCCTCAGGCTCATTATAAAGGTCTCACAAACATACAAATAAAAAACACATTCCCTACAGAATGAAAGTCAATAATGGCAGATGAACTTCAGCGATGGAGCGGCGAGGGTTAAAAAGCTTTGCTAACAAGGGTGAAAATAAAACAGAAGATAGCACAGATGCAAAAGAAAAAAATGCACGACCTCCACCAGCCTAAAGCTACATTAAATGTGATGACTCGTATTTATAAAATTGCAGGGGCTGCACAATCAATACTTGCTTATTGGGAGTGTAGGATAAAATGAATGAACAGAGAGAGGCCAGAGGGTGCAGCCATAATTTCAACAGTGAATTTAAGATTGTAATCTGAGATGTGAGAAAATGCATCTGGTAAAAGCTGCAAATATGTTTAAACATACGTCAGTTCAACACCAATGTTGTAAAGTTAAAGAATTACAAAAATATAGCAACACAGTAAACCAAATAAAGGAAAACTGCTCTCATAATTTTCTGCCAGGACATTATCCATTAATTTTACAGACATTTCCGTTAACCCTAAAACACAAGTGCAAAATTTAAAACACAGGTAAAATGTAGTTACACTGTGTCCTAGTTTATAGTTTATTTTTGGAGTGAAGTGGCTTTAAAGTTACTTTAAGTTTTAAAACATGATGATGTTTATTTATGCATATCTCTTGTACATATAACTTGTATATATACTGTAGATGAAAGCAGTATATATGTCTATATTTCAATAGCTTTACATTTAGAGTATGTGCATTCCCTGAGAATCAAACCTATGACCTCAGCATTAGCACCTTGCTCAACCAGTTAAGCTGCAGAAAAGCTTGGCTTCAGATGAGCCTGTTGGATACATTGGACGCTCTCTTACGATTTGGCAAAGCGCTTCTGGAATGCTATTCATGTCAAGAGCCTTTGATGCCTTTAAATGCTGGGTATGTAGGCATCTCACTAAGGGTTTGGAACAGAGCTAGTGTCTGGAAGGACAATAGCCACTGCAGATGACACATATACAGAGACACAATCATTAGAATACTTTAATCAATGTGGGGGAATGAATGAAGCCTTTGAGTTATTAGGCTTGTCCAGAGAGCCAGACATTTATATACACACACAGGCCGTATTTCATCTTCCCCTGCATTCTTTTAATTAAATACTAATACAACAGTGAGCGATTAGCCCATTGTGCGTGGTATCTGTGGCATGCCCAATTCCAGTTTTATACAGTAAATTAGCTTAATTATTTATGATTACAGACTCACTTTGTCTCTGGTGTGTGTGTATGTGTGTGTGTGACCCTGCACATTTGTAACAGTCATTCAATCGTTATACAATTAGGCCCTCATTAACTAATGATTCTCTGCACCAAATATGTCATTACCATTCACCTCACGCTGTAAGCTTTTTCTTTTTCAAAGCGCTCCTTTTTTATTTGGCCCAACTTTCTACCAAACTGTCTGAAAAAATGCACTTCAGTCACTCAATATTCAAAGTTCAGTTCACTTAAAAAAAAAGCGGGTTTCTGAAGATTAAAAAACCTGATTGGTTAGTTTTTATTTATGTGCTGCTATCAACAACTCCAATGCAAATGTCATAAACAGATTCATTTTTGAAGATCTCACTCTGTCTTGAACTTTAATTCAATATTTTAGTTGAGTGTTTCATCAGCTCTGAACATTATGATAACTGAAGACTTAAAAGGACAACTGATTTACTTCTGAATGAATGAATAAACAAACAAACCATCTTGCCCTGATATAAGGTTGCAACGACTCACTTTGATACAAAATGATAAACGTTCAGGACGTCCTACATCACATTTAATTACATCAATAACAAACACTTTATGAGGAAAATGAGTAAAGCAAAGTCTATCTAAAGGTTTAGATTCTCACTTTTAGGCCAAATGGACATGTGAGCAAGAAATTACAAAACAGCACCATAACTGCAAAAAACATCTTTTATCAATTCAATATGTTCTGAGTTTTCTACTTTATCAACTAATGCTTTTATCGGATCGACCTTGCCTCTGAATGAGATTTTGGAACGTGCTACAGTTTAGTGAGGTTTATAAACTTCTGCAGTCCTCTGCTCTCTGTGGGGTTCCTGAGGACCTCAAAGAGGATTAAAGCTCTTTTAAAAAGAGTCGATTCTGATAGAATCAGAGGGAGGTGTCAAATCTTGTGAGCCTGAAAAAAGGCAGAGAGTAAGAAAAGCGGAGGGCTCATTGATAATTTGACAGAAGTAAGCTTGTTTAAGCTTATCTTTTTGGTTTACATTATAGCTGTATAAATAAAGCTTGACCATTCCCTAAATACCACAGAGATTAATATAAAGGTATTAAATGCACTGTATTTTCACTTGCTTATTTAATAAAAATACTTATTTAAGTCCGCTCATCATGCTAAACTGTGCTTTTAACTGCAGGTATATCTATAGCTACATAACTTTGTGACACTGTTTGTCTGCAAATGTTTGTTTTAAATAGGGTTTTCAAGAACTAGTGAACTTGATGAAACTTATGACTTTGGTTGGATAAATGAATGTGAATGTTAATAAATAAATGTTGAATGTTTTTGGGAAACTTTATGAACTTTACAAAGGACACAAAGCAACATAAACAAATTCTACTTTTTTCAATGAATCAGTTTATACAGTTTATAAAACCAGATATGTTTAACTCACAAAACTCACTCAGCGGTGGTTTTACTGTATTTGAAGATTATCAGCGAGTTAATTTTGTCTTTTTTGCACACAAAGCATTATCATACGCTTTTTTGAAGCTCAAAAACGTCCTCATTTCTTGCAGCGCATAAGAAAAACGACAGCACAATGTTTCTCCTTTTGTCTTCCACAGAAGAAACCAGGCGTATGGGTTTGAATGACATGAGGGTGAGTTAATGCTGACAGAATCTAATTTCTGAATATACTTTAACTGTTGGGAAGATCAGGCAGGAATTGTTAAGGATCATTGGATACTCATTGATTTCATCCTTTTCATTTGTTTCTCTCTATCACGGATCAATAACGTGTAGATCACCGTCTGAGAGCGATCGATACGGTCTTGATTATTCTTGTCACTGAGGTTTGAGACTGACAGGAGATCAGTTAGGCCTGTAGTTAAGTACAATTTCAAGACAGCACTGGTGACTGCATCAGTCAAGCAAACAGTCCTGCAGCAACTGTGGGAATATGTTTTATCATTATTCATTTATCGCATTGTTTAGATGCGATCTTGAGGGCAAATGCTGTTACAGAACAAAAACAAATCAGATTTTGTGTGACATCTGTCTTTTTAACAGATATTTAAGGGAAACTCATAACCTGATAGAGAAAGTTTGTGGGAGTTAAATCACAAAGATGATGAAAAGAAATAGGTTTTTTATTTTTGTGCTTTAATAAAATATTTTATTTTCTCTGCTGAAGCCACGCCAAACATTGTAATACAAACTAAGACACAAAAACGAGGTTTGATTTATTATATTAGTAAGGACAACTCATACCAAGACCCCTAAACCTACAGTGATTTGACATATTTATGAGCTTTAACTACTGAAGACCACCTAAAATGGTTTCATTTTACTATATTTGTGAGGGCATTTATTTAAAGTATAGCAAAACCTGTACACACACACACACACACACACACATTACAGTCTGTATGTAGACCAAAAAAATTGAAGTATCAACATCAGATATAAGCCCACAGCAGTATTCTGCTGTCTCTGAGTAGTTATGTTTTGCACTGATAAACAAAATGAACTGCCCTCCTTGTCACCATGAGTTAATTGCCTGTGGGTTCCAAAACTGGACCACAATATTTATTCATATTATGTATTCATGTAGTTAGTTATCAGTGTTTATAATTCTCATATTCCCAGCCCTGAAACGGATCCTAATGTTTCATAAAGCCTCAGGGGTCAGGGGTGAGATGGTTGCTATTTTCTTTCAGCATGAATAAATAATTGACCTATTTACATAACATTTAGCTGCACCAGAAACATCACTCCTCAAATGATGCCAAAAAAACGAAATGTTTGTGAGAGTAATACACATTCTAGTTAGACTCTATACAGTCATTCAGATTCCCTGAAGGAGATGAAGAGGGCAGCTGGACAATGAGCTTGACCTGATTTTCAAAAGCTTGTACCCAGCTTACAATTTCAGGTTGTTGGAACGTTTTCCTAATGTTTCATTAATTAACAAAAACATTAAAAATGCTTTTTAAATGTTGTAGAAACATTCAAAAAGCTCAGTTTATTTAGACGTTGTATTAACATTATTGCTTGCTAACATTATTGAAACTAATTCTGTAACATTTTTAAAATGTTCCACTAACAACTTAAGAAAAGTGTTTTAATATATGATAGATAATGTTAAAAAACATTCTACAAACATTACTGCAGGAACGTTTTTGATAACTTTAAGGGAAATTAAGGGAACTTTAAAGGAACATTAGCCAATGTTCTGAAAACGTTTCATATTAGCTACCTGGTTCGATTCAATTACCATTAATTGTTTTAAAAGGGTTTTTTTGAACAGCCAGTACAGTAACTTTATGCATCACCTCAGACCTTTCAAACCAACCTGTTATCATCTCCGTTTCTTTTCCTGTCTGCTAAACATCAGCAGAACCGGAGACAAACACATATGACATCATCAGCAGCGTCTGTGTTCTGCAGACATGTTTTTATGAAGCTATAAACATCTGATCTCAGCAGCAGAGAGAGGCACAGCTTTATGACTGAGACAGCACAGCATATAAATAAGTGTGAGAGACAAAACCTGCAGGTGGATGGAGACATTGGGCAGGTGCTTATCATGCGAGCCTCCTTAGGGAACCTGGTTAAACTTTCAGAGTTATAAACATACAGATGAGAGGCCTCGTTTGTTTTTTGCGAGAACAGCTGTGAGTTTAAATATGCAACATTCCTGCTCCATATGCATACTTGTAAATATTATTGGGTTTGTGTTCTGAACATTGAATTCTTCATAAAAAATGAATTCTCGGGTCTGTCTGGTACTTTAAAAGGCAGTTTTGAACGCACTCGCCGCTCACATTGTGCTCATCCGTGTCAAGGCTTATTGTGCTTTCAGTGGTGCAGAATCCCTCGAACAAAAACCTCCCTATCATTTAATGATAGTAGATGTCAAAAAATGCTTTTTTATCACACTAAATAACAGTCTGGTAAACTTCACTGTGATGTTATAGAGGGAAATTATGAGCAAAAGGGACAGAATGACCTTGAACAGCAGAGTGCCGTTTCTGTTCCTTACAAAAGACAAATTCATTATCTGTTATGACAATAAAATGTCTTCATTACGTTAACATTATAAAGCTTAGTCATGTTAAAATCTTTATTACAAAACACCAACTTTCCAGCTAGATTTTAGATTTTAGGTTTAGATTTTAGATTTAGATTTAAAGATTTTAGGTTGTAAGAACATTACTGTAACATTTCCGTTAAGCAACAAAAACATAAAAAAAAAATTCTAAAAGTTCTTTTAACTTAGTTCTTCTAAGTTATTTTAACTTTGTAATTCTGTAATGAAAACATTCCACCAACAGCTTAGGAATAACGTTTCTGACATATATAATACGTAACACTAAAAAAGGATCTGGAAAGGAGTGATTACAGACAAACATAAACGTCTGTCATGTAAGTTAGTTCTTAGCTTCTTCCTTATAGAACTCTTTAACAGAAGCTGTGATTCGACCGTGAGCACGAGGTCACAATGTCAGACATTATAAGACATAAGAGACTTTAAAAAAATCCTTGCAACTAATACAAAACACTAACTTTATATAAAAACGTAGGCGGCGGTAATGGCTGCTGTTATGATATAATGGTCGATTTGTCAAATCTAATCGGAGCTGGGATTGCTTGAAATGGTGTCACCGTTGCAGTGATTAGAAATGATACCCCTCTAACCCCCCTGACCTTCCTCCTCAGACCACACACACTCTCTCTTTTTACATAGCTTAATTGCATCTTGCCCACTGAGGATGTGAGTAATTCAATATAACTTCATGTTCTCACACTGGTCTCGTCTGGATTAAATGTCCATCAAAATGCTGCAGTTTATCACAATCCGTGTTTTGTGGCCACAGACAACTCCAGTGAAACTGAGACGATGTGTGCAGTGATAGTTTTAGTGACGAGATGTCAAATTAATACAAATATATGTAGTTATTTATTATAAAAAATATATAAAATAACATCATAAGACATTCTTAAAGGATAAAAACAGAAAGAAATTATAAATCAAAACCAGTGGCCGGTTAAATGAACTAGTTAAGCTACTTATAGTCAATTTTTTTCTTCTTCTTCAAGACTGATCATAACTTTTTTAAGTCAGTTGCCTAAAAATGTACATTTTTACATTTGGCAGATGCTTTTATCCAAAGCGACTTACAGTAAATTCAATATATACATTTTTGGGATCGAACCCACAACCTTTGCACTGCTAACGCAATGCTTTACCATTTGAGCTACAGAAAGGCTATGCAGACATGACTAATTAGAATCCAAAAATATGGCTGATTAGACCTAACTATCTGCTAGTTGGTCAGACTAGCTCTTAAGACACAGTCTTAACTTAGTGGCTATGTTTACCCAGCTGGCACTAGATCTCATGTTTCAGTGTAGAGTTTGTTGAAATCAGCTAAAATGATTTACTGCCATGTGTTAATCAGCTGCTCGTATAACTGCACAATGACATAATAAATCACACAGAGTTTCACAAAGACAACATTGAATGGGGTGTCAAAATGATTAAAACATTGTCATCATTATTTGCCTCCGTGTGTGGGTGTCAATGTCTCATAAAAGGTTATATAAACCACTCAGAGAGATTTTACTGTTTGTTTTTAATAACCATTGCTGAAGCAGCTACAGTCAAACTGTCTTTATCTAGTTCTTGTAAACATTTACAGTTCCAATCAAAAGTCTGGACACACTTGACTAAAGTTATGATTTTCCATATAAAAATTATTGAACCCTGACATGAGATGTATTTATAAATATTAATTGTGCCCACCTACAAATGTCTTCACAAAGCAGAAGAGTTTGACCAGCAAACATACATGGGATCTCCTTCATTACTGTTCAAAACATGCATTTCTTAAAGAAAATAACATCATTTCTACCTTTTCATTTGTGTCATTTTACACAACCTCATCCATTTGTTTGGATTAGTGCAAAATGATAACAAAAAATACATAATAATACAGAATGATGGCATAATAATGATATAGAATGAGTAGGCGTGTTGCAAACCTCTGTCTGATACAGTAAGCTAGTGGCTACAGCTGATTTATTACCCATATTATGCAAAACATGTACTGTAATTATATTTGCACTGTCCTGAGTTGCCACCGAGAGATATGACAGCAAAGCAAGAGACGCCAATAACATTAATTTAAGTTTCTTTGAGAAACGAAAACTTTCCATTTTTCACAGTCCTGCTGAGATTCCTCTGAAAATAGATGCGGCCGTTAGCGGCAGTGATGACTGATAATGAAAGCGAGTTTGACTCTTTGAGCGCAGGCTCTTGTGGAATGATGTGAGCGTGTAATTCAAGCTTTAATTGCCTACCCTGTGTACCTGTTCCCTCAGGCAACAAGGTGTACTGTCTTCAGAACAGAGCACCCTGAGCTATTATCTCTCCTCCCTGTTCGGGAGATGAGAGTGGGGTCCCGCTGTACATTATTAGTGTTGGCAGGTTAATACGAGGTGTTTTTAAAGCACCCTTTTAAAGTACTAATAAGTGGCACTGCTTCAGTAATGTGAATTTTCTGCAAACTGTGTGTCAGGTGTCTGTATTTGTTTACTCGATGTCTGAGTGATGTAAACTGCTTAGTGATGACATTGAAGGGATGTCAAACCACAGAGATGCTACGTGACATCATATGCAAATACAAAGCAAACCAGTAGCCAATCAAAAGCCAGACTGTTAAAATGTGTCTAAAATGAATGGTGTTCTTTTCTGTAATTCTATAGGTTGTTCTCGAATTGACAGGTTTTTCATTTGGAAAGGTTACAATGCAGGAGTTGCCGTCAGTATGGAAAGAGTGACTATCCCCTGCAGTACACTTGGATTAAACCCCTGTGAGGGGAATATGTGACTCAGAGTACAAAACAGTGTGTGTCTTATGTCTAAATGACTCCGTGTTGTGTTGAAGCCCTAAAAGCAAGTCATTAATGTGTTATTTGAGCAGAAAACAACAGGAAAATTCTAAATGGAATCTGATTTAGCTCTTGGGAGCTTTTATAATGTGTATGCTGTAAAAGCAACTTAGTGGAAAAAAAATGTCCTTTACTCCTGAAATTACATCAGTTAATGTTTCCCAGAATTAGTCATTTGTTCAAAACTCATTCACATGCCTACATAAGACTTTAAATGAGATGGTTTGAGGGGACATAACCGTGGATCTCTTAGGTTTTCAAGGACATCAGATACAGATGTATGATGGTATGTATTTTACGGTCGCTGTGTTGATGAAACATAGACACAAAGAATAAGACCTTGTTTGCCCAGACAAGCTCTTAAAAACTAGTAAGGCGCTTCACAGAGGCTGCATTGCTTTTAGATCTCAGACAATTTATCACCAATGTTCTCTGCTGGTCAGTTTTAATAACAGCACGACACAGTGTGTCAATTTCAGTCAGATAACGGTTAGCAATGAATAAGATCTGATGCCTCAAGCCTCACGTAATGCATGAAACTTGAATCAAGGTCACACAGAAGCTTCAGTGATGTGAAGGTCATGCTCATCTTTCCATCTTTTTTCCTGCAAAAAAGAAAAACAAATATTAATACAAATAGGAAAAACTACACCAGTTCTCAAAATCATGTTGTCACAAATGACAATGTAAAGTTTGTCTGTGATACTAAACACGTGATTTAGTGAAGTTCTCGACTAACAAACAAGCTCATGAAAAGCTTCTTTCGCAGTCCTGCTCTCGTTTGCATATAAAGGTGCTTTATTACGAGCTGCAACAGGTTTGGAAAGGGCATTGCACTTTTTCACCTCTGAGACTGTTATAACATTTGCCGGGGCTTATCGGGAACTTCAAACCGTTACCAAGGCAACTGCTGCAATATTTAGAGATAAGTTAACAACCTCAGATACCTTAACTAATTCACTGAAAGCCTTTTAATGTCGCAACCCATGTAACTATTTAAACGCCGTCTCTTGTTTACCGTTGCTTTAATAGTGTCTAAAATGAAATGCTTACTGCTAGTTTTAATTGTCACTGAGCTTATAATAAAATGACCTTTCACAGTGAACAACAGAAATACTTAAACCCAGCTAATAAGTTTAGGCTGTATAAACATTTGCAAAACATAAGCCAACATTCTGAGAACATACCCTGTTAGCTGGGACATTAGATGTCTTGATGAAGCCATATTAATGTAACGCAACTTATATTTCATTCCAGTTACAATAAATGTGTTTGATTAGCTTTTAAATTCAGTGAGTAATTTCTGGTCTATTGGTCTGAGGTGAATGCAGCCCTACACAATGAATAATACACGTTTTTCAAACCTCATCTCTGAGCAGACCTGCACTTTGTGAGGTTTCAGAAGAGAAGGAGAATAATTATCTGTTATGCTGGGAATTCGAGAAATTCAGGTGGTTTTGGTCCAATTTGCACAGAACACACAAGCATGTTTTCCACACCTAATGTTTAATCACACCTTTTGGCCAAGTATTATCTTCAGTACTGTGGTCCTACACTGCCCTCTGCTGGAAACACTCTCACAACCTGTACCATCCTTGTGCATCCTGGTCACATCTGAATCCTGTCCTCCTTCAAAAAATAAAGAACACACATACAGTATGTTCACATCGATAAATGCTAATAACTTTTTCAATATGCACCAGAAGCAGGAACATCAAACAGCCCACAAGTGTTTGATGTCCACACGTCTACTGCTGTCTTTCCATATTTTCAAAATCATACATTTTATTTTATTGGATTTTACTCAGAATTATCTTCTGCATATTTTGTCTCTTACTGTCTTAAATTATTTACATTGTTTTGCATACGCTGTGTGTGGCTGTACAAATAGATTGTAATAATGCATTCGAGGTGCTTGCATTAATATTAACATAACGTTTAGTGTTAATGATGATAGAAGACTGACTGTGTTTCTCTGTGCTGAATTTAACTAAGTGTGACATCAACATCATTTCTAATCAAATTGTAGCATTAGGTTTAGAGACAGTTACTTTTAGGTCTAGGGTTAAACCTGACTGAGTTGGGGGCTTGTATGTCATTCTTATAAACCTATTATTTCCCTCTGCTATGGGGTTAGGGTTACAGATAGAGTGTTAGTTAGAGGTTAGTTGGAGGAATATTGATCCAGCATCAACAAAACATGACAATCCATGAACACATCTAAGCAAACACAGCTGCTGTAGCTGGTTAATCTGCAGGAAAGCGATGAGTTAATGAAGACAACACCAGATGTCGCTGTCTGCCTGTAGTTACTGCAGGAGGCGCAGAAGGAAGCGGCTGTGCGCGTGTGTTGCCGGGATACTGGCGGACTGACTGCCGTTCAAATGTCATGGCGACGAACAGCGAGCAACTTTCCCGAGGATTCATAACTGATGCAAACCAACAAGTCGCGGATACAGGTGAGTAAATGTTTAACCAGAACAACCCAGTCTTTGTTTAAGACTACGACCGAGCCGAGGTTGTTATAATTATATTGTTAATGCCTGTTGCAATTGTGCCGTGTGATGCTAAGCTAACGTTAGCCGACGAGCCTTTGTCCGCGTGACCCGCGAAACGTTCAGCCGAGCGCGATTGTTCGATGCATCGCTGGTTTGTTTTTTGATCTGTTATAAACTAACCGAGCGGATGGGTAAGTGTTGTGAGTGTAACGAGTAAGTGGTTAGTTTAGGCTCGTTTGTTAGCTTTTGTGGGATGCGCGTGCTGGGTTAGCCGCGCGCGAGGCGAGTCTGAATGAAACGACGCGTCGCTGTTGCGTGAAGTGACTGAATATGTTTCCAGAGTTTGTGTTGGGATGTCGATTAAACATGCATATGATTGTACCCCGTATATTTAAACGTTTTAGATAAGTTTGGGGGACGTTATATATTGCAAAAGCTGTTGCGCGGGATATTTACCCTGCTGGCCGGTTTTGCTAGCACAGCTTCACTGTATGTGGTGCACATTTAACATTTAATCTATAATTAATGTTTATATGTGTGTGTGTTTGATTTGAATAACAGTGTTTAAACCGCTGTGCTGTTTGCCACATGCAGTTATGCATGTTTATCACCCATAAATGCAGCTGGTGTCCTTATAATTGAGTCTAAAGTGTGTAATATGTTTATAATAATATATGTGTCCCTCTTACAGTATTGCAAATACCTGTAATAATTTGCTATAAAATTACATGGTCTTTCTCATGTACCGTTTTGGGTCAAAATGTGGTTGGTTAACATGGTCGTTTATTGTTGGTGATTGGTTGTGATACTGTGGCCACAGCCAACAAACAGTGTGTGTTGAGTAGACCATCAGTTGTGTGATGTTGCAATTAATTTTGCTGTTATTTATAATTGATTTCTCCATATAAGATCAGTTTAGTGTCAACAAATGTGACTATATGTGGTATATGAAGTTTTATCCACCACCAAATTTAAAGGAGCTCCCATGTTATTATTCTTAATATCACAGTTTCTATAATAGCTTCAGTCTGCATTTAGCAGCACAATTTGAGAATTGTTACATATCTGTGATATTTTTATTGTATATAGTATATTACAGAGTTTAGAATAACTGTGATTTTATGAATTGCCACGGTTCTGTGCCTAATAGTTCACTGTTCAGTTTCAATAGACTTTTCTTCAATATTATAAATTTATATAAAAACTGCATCGCTGGTTTTGCCACTTTTTCAGTGTTATGTGAGTCAAAAGTGATTTGATGGGCTGCTTTTATTGCACAACATCTGTGCTGATTGAATGCCAAGAGGGTTTGTTTGTTCATCCAAGTGGGTCACATTATGTAACAGGCCCGTGAAACACAGCCTTTAATTTCCCATTTATTCTGCATTTGTTTGTTTATCTACTCCGTTGAATTTTGCTTTATTTATGTAACAAAAGTTTTGAGTCGTCTACATGCTTGAACAAGCTTTTAGTTTAAGAGAAAAATGTTTTAGGTAATTGCAAAACTGTTTTACTTTCGACTTTTTATGGCTCGTTTATTTAAGTTGCATGTCTGTAGTTTAAATGAAAGATATTTCGTTTATACTTAATCTTATGTTTAAGTTAACTTGAAATAGTAAGGCAAATATTTACTATATATTTTTTATTTATTATATTCACTTATTTATTTTACAGAGTGAAAACAGAAGCTCAACACATTTTCACGTTATAGTTTGCAAAACAAGCAGCTGGATT
Source organism: Ambastaia sidthimunki (assembly GCA_036877625.1). Classification (NCBI taxonomy): domain Eukaryota; kingdom Metazoa; phylum Chordata; class Actinopteri; order Cypriniformes; family Botiidae; genus Ambastaia; species Ambastaia sidthimunki. The sequence continues at coordinate 172,930 of JAZGTK010000073.1, read as the reverse complement.
ATAACCTTAAATTGAGACTGAGAATCAGTAACACCAGCTGTTGAAATGGAGTGTGTGAACGCCGGTCCTGGTAAGTTACTGTGTAATAGTTTCCCTAGATTATATTTGCAAAGTAGCGTGTGCATGAACTGCTGATGGCGAATCATTTTGAAGCAAAGTGTTCATATTGACATTGCTATACAAAGTTAGGCCACGTTTGTTTCATACTGAAGACAGTGTTTGTTCACTTGTTAAAGTGTTTGTAAACTGTTTTTTCCACAGATGATGAACCATCTGATACTGCTGTTCTGAATGAAGGCATCGTTGCTAAGGATGGAAGTGAGACTCCAAGAAAGAAGAACAAAAAACATAAGAAACACAAAAGTAAGAAGAAACGCAAGAAGCGAAAGGAGGAGAAAGAGAGTAGCTCTGAATCAGGAGTCGAGTCTGAGGGAGAATCTCGAACAAGAACGAGGTGCTTTATTTACAACACTGTTATTTTTCACATTTACATTGATGCTGTGTTTAGTTTAACAAATTCCAAAATATCTTTTTCACAGCGTGAAAAAAGATGGTTCTTCTAACAATGATGATCATGCAAATGCTACAAAAAACTGTACGGAAGGTACGTTCATTTATTGCAAGTCTAACAAACACATGATCTATTAAGACTCTAAACCCTAACCTGCAATTATATCTTTCTTGACAGACCATAGTGATGGGGATGGTGATGCCAAGGTTAAAAAACAGAAACACCGTGCAGGGAAAAAGAAGAAGAAAAAAAGACGGAAAGAGGAAGAGAAGCGGGAGAAAAAATCCTCGTCTCGCTCAAGATCTGGAAGCACCTCAGCGTCAGGCTCAGAATCCGAACCAGAATCCAAACAATCACAAAAACTGCAGGTGGAGTCCTTCAAGTTGGACAGGAAGTCACCCATCAATGCAGCTAAGGTTTTGAAAGACAAATTTAAAGAGAGCCCAGCTCAACCAGAAGAGATAAAGAGAGAGGTGACCGCTGATCACAGCGAAGGTGAAAACTTAAATGAAGACACAAAAATTAAAGCATCTACTGAAGCTGCAAATGCCCTAATGACTGATAACATGATACATGATGAGAGGGACAGAGAAGTGGAAGCTGTTGACAAACTTGAAACGTTCAGTAAAGCTCAAGAACTTCCTGATATTATCCCCAAGCAAGAGAATGTGCACAAAGAACAAGCTGAGCAGAAGAACATCTCAAAGGAAGCAAATGAGAATCAGCGAGAAAAGAAAAAACAGTCCCTCTCCAGGTCAAGGTCACGTTCACTTTCTGATACTAAAGGGAAAAAATCCAAACATAGTCGCTCCAGATCTCCAAAGCAGTCCTCTGGTAAATCTGTTCATCGTAATAACAGGTCATCTTCAAGGGAGAGGTCTGTCTCTCGTGGTAAGGATCGAGCAAAAAGAAGAAATTCAAGATCTCCATCGGGAAGGTCACCATCTAAAGTAACAAAAAGACCTGGACGTAGATCAAGATCACTGTCTGCAAGAAGAAGGTATCGCTCTGATTCAAGGTCTCGCACGAGGATTAAAAGATCCAGGACGAGGTCCCCAAGGCGTGGTCGCCGGTCAAGATCTAGGTCAACTGGAAGACCTAGACGTTCACACTCAAGATCAAAAAGATCAGTTTCTCGGCGAAAGAACCGGCGTTCAAGGTCACGATCCAGATCTGTACGCAGAGGAAGACGTTCAAGGTCCCGTTCTCAGAGGAGGACACCTGTATCTCGAACAAGACGTTCCAGGTCTAGATCTGTCAGAAGAGCACGGCGAACACGCTCGAGATCCATTGTGATTCTTAAGCGATCCAGGTCTCGTCTAAGGAGAAACAGGAGATCTAGATCCATACGTAGAAAGAGATCACATTCGAGAAGCCCAAGACGTCGAAGTAAGTCTCGGTCCTCTCGGCGCGCCAGACCCTCTCGGTCGAGGTCACCTGCAGCCCGTCAAAAGAGATCAAAGTCTAGGAGCCCTCATAGCACAAAGTCAGAATCAGTATCTCCACAGCGCCGTAAAAAATCTAGGTCACGATCGTCTTCACAAAAATCTAAATCTGAGTCCCCCAAATTAAAAAAGACTAAAAAGCAAAAAGATAAACGGTCAAGATCAGTTTCACAGAGGGACACATCAAGATCAAGATCTAAATCTTCAGATAGAAGTCTGTCTCCTGTCAAGACAACACACTCTAAATCTCCCCTTAAAGAAAATAAACCCGTACAAGATACAAGTTCAGAAGAAACATCAGCTACTAAAACTGAAGCCTTGAGTACTGAAGAGGAAAGTTTACAAGTAAAAGAGACAACAGAGGCAAGTGGATGGAAACCAGTATCTACTGAATGTACATCTGTGCTAAAGCCCTTAAATGAAGAAGTAACATCAGAGTGTGACACACAAAGTAAAATCCAGGAAGAAACTGAAGATCTCCCTGAACATGAGGTGGGACAAAATCGATCTAGATCCTCCTCACCAGAGTCTCAGCCTGGTACTGCAGGATCAGGTCAAGATGATGGTTCAGACAGTTCACGATCCCCTTCTCCAAGTAAAGGTAAAAATGAGTCAAAGCCCTCTAATAAAACGTCACCTGTTCGGAGAAAGCGCTCCAGGTCAGCTTCGTCCACTCGGAAGAGTCGCTCCAAATCAAAATCTGTGAGTGCAAAGAGGAGGTCAAAATCTCCTGCAAGAAAACGCAAATCCAGGTCTCCCTCACACAGTCGTACAAGAAGAACCAAATCACGGTCGCCTGTTCGTAAAAGGAGATCAAGATCAGCCAATCGAAGAGCGAAGTCAAGGTCTAAATCTCACACGAGGAACAAGCGCTCTAAGTCAAAATCCCCAAGGCGGAAGCGGTCAAAGTCTAGAACGCCAGCCCGGAAAAGGAGATCCAAATCACGTTCCCCTGCTAGGAGAAGGAGATCAAGGTCACGGTCTAGAGCTCGTCAGTCACGATCCAGAAGATCACGTTCTATGTCACGCCGGAGGAGACCCGTGTTTCGAGGGAAGTCTTTTGATAGGCGTGATAGATGGAAGCGTGAACCAAGCCACTCCCCGATTCTGATTCTTCGTAAAAGGAGGTCCACTTCGAGATCCAGACGAAGCTCAAGCAAGACACCACCACGTCTCACTGACTTAGGTAAGTATTCCTTCTCAAATATACATGAGCATACTTGATTGTTGGCATGTATTGTTGCAAATTGGGGCAAGAAGACAGTTCTGAACACTGATCTGTTATTGTTGAATAACTAACTTTTTAATTACTTTTAACTCATGAAGTTACGAATTGCAGCTTTAAATGACTTCAAAGTAATAGCACAAAATGTGCGTCTGTATCTCAGTTTTCCTGTAATTGTCTTTTCTGCTCAGATAAAGATCAGCTGTTGGAGATCGCCAAGGCTAACGCTGCAGCGATGTGTGCTAAAGCTGGAATGCCCATACCTGAAAGCCTGAAGCCAAAGGCAATCCTGCAGTTACCCCTTCCAACTCCATCTCCTGTCCCCTTGTCTTTGCCCCTGCCACTGCCGGTGCCCAATCTACCTATGAATCTGCCCATGGGTATACCAGGCATGCCTGCAATGCCCAATATGACGATGAACGCTGCCGTGGCGAGTATGACTGCGGCCACCATGACCGCAGCTCTTTCTAACATGGGTGCCTTAGCCGCCATGCCACCAATGGCTCCCCTTCCAACCATTACAAACAAGCCCCCTCCGGCACCCACACCCAATCTGGCCAGTATTGAGGAGGTGAAGAGGAAAGTGGCTCAACAGGCTAACAGCATTAGCATCAAGGAGCTGACAGAGGTGAGATTCTGTATTTACTGTTTACTGTTGTAGCATATGTTAAAATGTTTAGTATCAGCCGTACTGAAGTGTTAAATCATCTGTTTTTCAGAAGTGTAAACAGATCGCAGAGAGTAAAGAGGAGATGAGTATTGCACGGCCACATGTTTCAGATGACGAGGATGATGAGACGCGAGTAAGTGGTTGTCCTTAAATTCAAAGCAGGAGGTCATATAACCTTTAAACAGTGTGTGTGTTTGTGTGTGTGATGCGTGTGTGATGCGTGTGTGGTGCGTGATGCGTGTGTGGTGCGTGATGCGTGTGTGTGCGTGATGCGTGTGTGTGCGTGATGCGTGTGTGACGTGTGTGCGTGTGATGTGTGTGCCACATTTTAAGCTAGACTTGCATGCAATAATAATGCTAAAGCATTTTGCTATGATAGTGTTATTTACTATCCTAAACTGAATCATAGTGGGAGTTGGGTCATTACGAACTGATCTGAAAAGTTGTTTGTCTTGCTGGCTTTGATTTACCTCTTACGTTTCTTTGTTTGTTTTTGCAGTAACCGACTGTCCTTCTCCAGAATCTTATCCACAGTTCTGACTGTGGACATCTGCAGTTCACATCAAAAATAAAAGATTTTTGTCATTTAAATGAAATTTTGTTTGCTCACAGTAAGTGAAAATTGTACATTTAAGCATCTGGACACTTAATTTAAGTGTTTTCTGTCAACAGTTGTCTTTAAATTGCCAGATGTTGAAATGACTGCTTGCTACAGAAACTTTTTGTACTGTAGGACTTAAACTACAGATCAGACCATTCTGTGTGTTAAAGGTGGATCAAAGAGATTTAAAGTTTAAAACATTCAACCTTTCCTTCCTCCTGACAGTGAAAGATTTTGATTTCAGAGTTTTATCTTCACTATATATGGTTGCCCGTTGATGTCATGAAAAAGGATTTTTGGTAGATTTAACTCGGCTGCATCGTAAAGAAAATACAGTTTTGTGGTGCAGCCTGGATCACGGGTCAGACCTGGTCCAACAACTCTGTCAGATCTTTCCATTAACATACAGAAATGTGACTTTTAATAGTGTTTTTTTCCTCTGTATTTTAAAAGTCATTATGTGTTAATCACTTGTTAAGTACATTGATGACTAAGAGAATTCTGTTGTTTGTTCCTTAACGCTTTTTGTAAACTTTTAAAACGATTAAATGTTGAGGTTCAGAGTTGTGACTTTACTTAATGGATGATATTTGTATGTGATGTGTATTGTAAAGGGTTCCACCACAGACTTTCTTTTAAATACATTTGGTTAAAGTTGTGCTTTGTCGCTTGCAAACACTGGCCAGATTTTGTCTAAAAATCACAGAGCAGAATCAGAGAGAATCATTTTTTCCTGTATTTTTAGTCTGAGAATCATAACATGCATCTTTCTAAATAAGTTGAGCTGTTTTATCTTGTATTATGAATTGACTGAAATGTGACCAAGCAAAGCTACAGGAGAGATGCTGTATTTACAGTAGTGAGTTACCCATTACCGTTCTAGCAAGAGGGATGATGCATATTTGCGTTAAGACTATTGTTTAAGCATGTACTGTAAATTCTACTGTATACTGTGTAGATGTGCATTTTCCAGTGTTTTTTTACCTCCACTTTGCAGTACTGTGGATATAATTTTCCCAGTTTAGCTACAAGAAAATGTGATTGCGACACAGTTCCCTAATCTTGATAGGAAGGTTACAACTTAAGCACACACGGGTTAACAGTTTAAGAGCATGTTTAATATAAAGGGGTATTTGTCACACTACCTTAGCCTTAGATTTGGCACTGAATTATTGTCCACAGTTAAGAAGCGGTACACATCTTGTTTTAACTGATGAACTGAAATCCAGATAGGTCAGATATTGACACTGGATCAATAATTTCCAATCAGATTTCAAGCTTTCAATGTGAAGCAAGAATATGTTTCTTTTTAGCATTGTGGATTGATCATGTTGCTGTTATTGTTCCCTTAATTAGAACAAAAACTAAAGTTAAGTATGATGGCAATGTATAAGGTTCCCTTGAGGTTAGTATTAAAATCTGTTGTATCTTAGGTGCAAGCACCACATTTCTAGCCATTTTAACCCTTCCCATCACATTGAGAAACATGACACACACTTTGTATATAATGCAACATCAAATATTAAAGGAAATGATTTAAACGACTTTGAAAACGTGTTGTTCTTGCATGATGACGACCCAGGCAAAGACAATCGGACCACAATCGGATGTGCTTTTAATTTTGGTAACACTTTAAAACAAGGTTCTATATTTAAACATTAAGTACTTTAGTTAACATGCACTAAATGCTAACCTTACTAAATAATACTTGCATGGCATTTATTAATCTAAATTTATTTCAGCACTTACTAATACATTTTCAAAAGGAGAAGTTGTGTCTGTTAATATTAGTTAATGCACAACTAACTGAAGTGATCAATGAACGATGATTTTCAAAAATTTAATTTTTAATTGTTGTTTGCATTTTTTTAATTTATTAAAAAATGTAATAAAGTTTGTGTAAGTTTGTTGCATGCTGTGACAGTAACACGTGTGTTTTAGCGCCGCCTGCTGGAATGATTGAGTCAGTTGCTGAAGCAAACGGGAAGTGCAGCTGCTGTTGTTTTCCGCATGGACGGTGTCGATTCGACCTTATTTTTATCACCGCCGGCTGAAAAACAAGCAAACAGACATCTAGCCTGAATCCCATTTACAAAAGAGCAACAGACTCACGTCCATGTCGTTTTATACATCAATATAAATGAATAGGAGAAGTTTCACGACGGTGAAATGCTCACAGTATAGTTAGCACAGCTGATCATACATAAATTGTTATTATTTAGTTTACTTATTTTACGTTTTGGGGACGTTTTAAATCATGCAGCAGTCAAAAAAGGAGGACAGTGAGGTGGACGTGCATTTGACCGAGCTGCCTGATTCACTGGTGGCCTGGAAACTTCCTGTGGAAATGTTTCTCACTGACAGTCCATTAAGAGTGAGTAAAAGTGCATATAAGTGTCATTTATTCATCTTATTTCATACAATGTGGTGCCTATATAGTCCCTGTATATGAATATATATACTAATGCCTGGGGTGCCTATATAGTCCTCTATATGAATATATACACCAAGGGATGCATGTATACTCTCTATATAGGAATATATATACACAAAGGACCATATGTTCATACATACGTTTGTGTTCGTATTGCTAAGATGCAGTTACAGTCATATAGTTAAATGTATCATATATAGATAGATAGAGTGGATCCTAAAGGTTTTGGACTCAATGAATGTCGTTGCATTATTATATAGCAAAATATCACAGAAAGTAAAATGAATTAGTGTAATGAGAAAATCTACCCAGTGCAGCAGAACTTGAAATGACCAGTTACCAATGAACCAGATTGTGGAAAAATAGATTACAGACACATTCATTAGTAATTGGTTTATATTGACCTATTTGTAAAGGGATAGTTTGCCTGAAGTGTAAATTCTTCCATCGTTTACTCACCCTCATGTCATTCCAGACCTGTGTGACTTTTATTTGCTTCTATGAAACACAAAAGTTGTTTTGAAGTATGTTAGTAACCAAACAACAGTGGCAACCATTGACTTCCATTGTCCCAACCATTGACCCAAAACCACTGAGGAATTTCTCAGAATATCTTCCACAGCAGAAAAAACTCACGTTTGTAATGACATGAGTAAATGATGGAAGAATTTGTGTGTGTGTGTGTGTATGGAGGGGGGTATATATGTCAGTTTAAATATATCCAGTTGATACAGGTCATATATATCAATGTGATATAAGAACCAAAATCTATTTTAATAATATAAACCTACTGTCTAAATGTCTGAGATCAAGACTGAAATTGTGAGACCTTTTCCTGCTGTAAAACAAAATATTATGCTTTCATATTCGGCACTGTATGTAAGTCACGGATCAGATATTAGCAAATTTGTGGCAAGATCGGATTGCCTTGTGTCTATTGAAGGACATAAGATGCTTTAGGAACATTCTCAAATTATGCTGAGAGATCAGAGATGATCTCATACAAACAAAATAACCTTCATGCCAGTTCAGCTGCATGCTGTTATTAAAGCAAAATAGGGCTTGATAAGAAACACTGAGAAAAACACTATATGCAGACCTCATACTATATACATACATACATATATATACCACAGATGCATATATAGGCTACATATGCATCTCAGAGCCGTATGGCTCGTTAGATAGGATAAATCTTCACACATAATCTTCACAGTAATCTTATTTAATGAGGCATAAGCTTGAGATGCAGAAATCCCCCTTCGTCTAAATGATATGATGTAAGCAGTTGTTTCGATGATTATGTCATCGAGATATGGCTAGTTAAGACTGGTAACAGTTTCATGTAGAGACCACAGGAGCTGGTTAGTGTCTTACAAAAAAATGTTGAAGACTTGAAGGTCTGTAAGTTGGATTAGACACTTTTACACCATTACTGTGACTGATTTGTCCATGTATGTAAAGTGGAGGGTAAGAGTTAATGGACATCAAAAATTTCAACATCAGTGGTGTGACTTAAATTTCCATGTCAGCTTTTCCCTATTGTAAAAGTGGAAACAGGAACTTGGGAAAAGAACGTTCTCATTGTAAAAGTATTTGCTTCCAGGTTTTTAAAGTAAAACATTTAAACTATTTAGGCATCGGACGTTCTCTGATTTGAAAGTGTATCCTTACATCCTTCCAAAATAACTTGTTTTCTAATGACATCATATGATGTATTGAAGTAGAAACAGCGCTTTCAGGAAACTGAGATGTTGTATTTTCATCTGCTTCACTAGAGTTCAGTATTTGGAAGTGTTTACAGCTTGAGCGAATCACTAACAGAATGTTACACTCATTTGTTTGCCATTTCCCTGCTGGTTGATTATGACATAGCAGAATGGAGAATAGGTGTGTTTGTCATGGCTAAAGAAATTTTCCACTTGACGTCACTTTTGTTGAGCTGTTACACAAATCCTCTCCATCAGACAGCCTTAAGTCAAGTTGTAGACACTGTCATTAAAGCATAAAACAACATCCTGGTGTTTCAACAGCCTTTTTATACAATGAGTGAAACCTACAGATTGATTTACCGTAGTGACACACAATGTAAGTTTTTGTGTTAGTGAGAATGACTAAATCTACTTTTATCTGTTGATAAATGAGTAATGTTCACAAGACTGATGCGATGGCATAATACACAATACAGCATTCAAAGACTAAATGTTGTTAGAAGTTCAAGCCGGTTAAAATTGAGGTCAGATGGCAAGTTTCTGCCGTGTGTAATATTCCAAATATTCCAAAGGGCAGAAACCATGAGTAAAATGGGATTAGAGCAAAACAGAGATTGGAAAATGGTCTGTGTTGAGAATGGAGAAAAGGAAAATCTGATTCATTGTGGTTCGCAGTGTGGAAACAGGAAGTGAGTTCAGGGACATGAATTGTAATGCAAATGGAACTGGATCTGAATTCTGATTGGAAGAGCAGGATTTTAACCACAGCTGACATGAAGACAGTAACAGAGTTTTACATTGTTGTTAACATTAAGGTAACATCCATGTGGAGTAGCTGAAACCAGATGTGTTTTCATGCTATAAGCATGTTAAGAGTTAAGAGAAACATTGTTTGTCTTAAAGATCATAGTTGACAATAAGACTTAAAAGACTCAGTTGAGTACTTAGCGTATAAGTTCCAGGTATTAACAGCGGTCGAGTCACTGTAACACATAATGTAACACTTATTGTTTTATCAGATTTCATTTCTGCACAGAGTTACGGGAATACAAGTTTCATTTTGTATTTTCAGCATGTTTAGTGTCCATTCTTTGACGTGGTTGTTTTCTTTACCTCCATAATACGAACGAACGTCTCCACCCCAGTAAACACACATCACATCACTTATCATTGCAGTGCCATCTTCCACCCTCAAGTCTTTGAGCTGGAGTATTTACACTGGCACAGCCATAAACAAACTAGTGCAGAACATGCAGGTTTGTGATCCGTCTCCTGCGTGACGCTTTTCATGTGTTTAGACTCGTGCCAATCCAAAGCCTATTAGCTCATTTAACATTGTCAGAGTTCTAAAGTCTTAAAGGGATAGTTCACCAAAAATTGCCGGCATGTTTAGCTGCGCCTGTCAATTTGTGAATAATTTCTGCAGTTTAGTTAATTACAAACTGAAATTAGCTTTTAATTGTTTAAATGATGGGTAATTTCTTAATGCTTGATTTAGTTTTGCGTAATTACCATATTTTTATTAGTATTCTCTGGAATTTAGTTTTTGCAGTTCTTGAGTAAATTTGTGGGGTTTTTTTAGTCAGCTGACTGTCTCATGATGAAAGTATCCACTTTGGTGGCTACATATGTTGGAAAATCTGAAAGAATGTTTGGATTTTGCACCGTACCATACAAGCCTTAAAGATGTCAGTGGAAAATACAAGCTGTTCTATTGCAATTAAAATATACATTTCCTGTACAAACCTATTCTGATATCAAAAGCGCAGTCATAAACAAAACACTGACTCATGTTGAAACCTTTGTGAAAACCACTTCCTGAGTTGGGGCTTCAACTTGTAAGTGTCCCATTTGCACTCACTGGTCAGGTGGGTGATATCAGCTTTTAGAAAATGATGGTCATACTGGGCAAAGACATGAATACAAAAAACTCAGCATGTGTCCCAGTTCTTGTCTTCCCACAGTTTTTAAGCAACCCAACTGGGTCAGACAAAACAACATTCTGGTTCTGCCAGTGGCGTAAGTTTGTGACCCAGCTATTTGTCCAGCCAATAACAGATAGAGGAAAAGTTTGAAACGTGTGTTCCAAACTGTTTGCTACCCGCAGTGTCATTATTTTGCAAGTAAATAATAATTTTATTTGCCATTACATTGACCACAATTAAAAAACATTTTTTTGCAGTTTCCTGGACTGTAAATAAGGAAGTAAGTTGCCATTACAGCCACAGCCGATGATTTCATTTGTTGTCGCTTTGACAGCGAATAATAACTTAACTTGTCATTACTTTGACTGTGTTTAACGCTGTGACCGATATTCATGGAAACTCAGGTAGCTGTTCCAACCCGTTGACCTCATCTGACCTTAATGTTTTTATTGTACTCCACAGAACCGAGCAGAATGTTTATGTTGTATGCAAAATAATACCTGCTAAACACTTTCCGCTCGTGTGAAAAACAGCGACACGACAGCGCTCGCCATTTTCCACCCTGAAATTCCTTCTTGTTATTTTCAATTGGTTTCATGTTTCCTGGTTTTCCATTCCCTCATGAGAGCCATGATTTCACTGGAACAATGTACACAGCTTTTGGCCTCACATCTGCACACGGCTGACAGGTGTTTGAAGCTGGAGAGCACCACTGTGCTTATCTCACACATGAAAGCTTTGACTCGATAGGGAGGGGAAACTTTGGGTGAAAGGAATGGGAGGAATTACAAGCTTGTATGATCACAGAAGGTTATATTTACATGAGAATATCATTTGTCAGTAAGTTGGTCTATAGATAAAAGTATTGTGTATGTTTGTGTTAAGTCTGTATAGCCTTTATAACATCAAGCAGAGCTGCTCATGTGAGCCATACGTGTTTAAATCAATAGACATGCATAAAAATATTAGTATTTTAAACTTGTTTGGCTAAAAATCACAACAAAACATTTTGCCATTCTAAAATATGGCAACACATTACAAATATTTACGTTTATGCGTTTTCCAAATGCTTTTATTCAAAGCAACTTCTAACTGCATTGCAGTTATACATTTTATTAATATTACGGTGAACTGCATGGACCAGCAATATAATTAAGTAACAAAGGTTGCATAGAAAAATAGACAACAGCTACAATCATGTCCTGAAAGCTGCTCTTTTTAATAATACAGGACAAATCCACAGACTCTGAGATCAGAGGAAAAAAGCAGGAGAATTAGCACCCATGGAAAGTATGTTGCAGACTGAGTTGATAACACAGCTGTTCTTCTGCCCAGCTCAGCTGATTTAGATTTTCCATCAAGATGGGAGGGGCCACATGAAACAGAGCCAGCGATAAAGATCATTGTTTTACCACTTCACATGTCCTGAAATGGTGTCAGAATTAAGCTGAGATTGGCTGTGCTTGATCTGGGCTGCATGGAAAGCAGAAGCACATATTTTCCAAGACTTGCACTCTCAGGGCGTGTGTGTGTGTGTGTGTGTGTGTGTGATTAGTCAGCAGAGGCAGCCGTTTCGGTACAGAATGGGAAAGTGGGCTGGAGTCTGCTAGCACAGCCCCCCTCCCTCCAAGGGGGCGGGTCCTGTTGTTCTGCCAAGAGAGGCTTTGGTATAAAAAGGAAGCGGGTGAGTGAGCCGCAGTCGTACCGTCTCTTCCAGAAGATTCCATTTCAGCAGAGCAGTTATCTGGACGCTTTACCTTCATCACGGTTGATTTGAGGGTTGTGTTAGTGTGTCGTGCAGTTTGGCTTTGACCCATTTCCTGTGTGTGATCGCTCAAGGCTCTCTGCCGCCCGGTCTTGCGTCAGCTGCGGTCTCGGCTTAGACTGAGAGCGTCTGAGAAGGAAGAGAATCGCAGCATTTGTTTTCTGAAGCAGGCATCCACTGCGCCCTCACACTGGGGAAGGCAAACCAGACACGTCTCAGCCCCTCCTGCCCTTTACATTCTCTGACCTCTCGAACCCTCAGGAGGATCCGTCAGCGACTGTCAGTCATGCATCTGAAAACCATGAAGTGCAACCCTTACTGCCTTATTGCCTCCTTAGAGGATCCAGATCTTTTTAACAGACCTGAGGAGAGGGTAAGCCGTTGACATAATGCATTTAATACGTTTATGCTTTAATTAAATGACTTACATTCATGTATTTGGCCAGTTTTTTTATCCAAAGCAACTTGCGTTCAAGTAGGTGTTTTCTCTGGGAATCGAACCCACAACCTTTGTGCTGCTAACCTTTTGTGCTCTATATTAAGCCACAGGAAAACTTAAATGATGCATGTGTCAGTGTGATTTCAGCCGTTGATCAGAATAAATGACTGGAAGGCATCAGAGAGCTGTAGATATGTTGCAATAAATGATTGATAGTCTCGTATGGCCTCTGGTTTCTGTGTGGTTTGCGGTTGTATGAATGACCTACTTGTTACTTACGTCGTTTAATAAACTAGCTGGTTTTGGTTGGGTTGCAGAGGTTAATGAGGCTGGAAACATTGAATACTATTTGGGTTGGCAAAATAAGTGTGGCTGGACAGTGTTCCAGAGATTTCCATTCTGATATGAGCTCTTATGTGCTTATGCAACAATAATAACTCCAGATTTGTGATTCATACGCTGCTGTAACATGAATCTGTGGCTTGAAATGGCCCAGAATTCTCTTTGTCATGTCCGTCTGTCTCAGCATGCAGAAAGTCTCTGTTACCGTGGAAACCAACATCTTGCCGGGCACCGAGAGACGTGGTCATTTTTAGGATGTGTATTAGATTAGCACATTGTGCGTCAGTACGGTCTAATATAGCTGCGTTTACTGAATATCAATCTGCCGGTGTCCCCAGCGAAATGAATTCAGTTCAGTAATATTGTATGACTGCAGTTTCAAAGCAGGGTGCTGGCAGCTGTGGTTTAGGCTTAAGAGTGGTTACAAAAGGTCCAGTCTAAGCCTAAACTGGGTCACCCCCGTCACAGCTTGCTATTTAGCAGGGCAACTAACCTCAGATTACTTCATTGGAGACTGTCAGCTGCTAAATTTCCATGAACACATACACAGGCAGATATATTTAAATATATTAACTTGAGATGTTTTCCTCTCTCCTGCAGGCCAGTTTCGAGGAGCTGTTTCGTGCCTTTGACAGAAACGTCACCTTCCAGTTCTTTAAGAGTTTCCGTCGGGTGAGGATTAACTTCTGCAACGCACTGGCTGCTGCGGAGGCAAGAGCAAAACTCCACAAAAGTGACTTTAATGGCCGGGAGGTGCGACTCTGTTTCGCCCAGGTATGTATGTCACTTAATTATGATCTGAAAGCAATAAAATATATATAATTGGAAACAATTGTTGACGTTGAACAATTTTTAAGAGTGAGGCATAAAATTCATCCTTTTGTCAGCCTTTCAGGGCACAGCTTCAATAAATATACGTTTCTTTTTTTTCTGCCTTTTCATGTTTCAGTCTGTGCACATTGGCAGTCCACGCCTGGAACCTCCTAAACCAGATAAGCAGTTTCTCCTCTCCCCTCCTCCATCACCTCCTGTGGGCTGGGAGCAGGCGCAGGACTCCACACCTGTCATTAACTATGACCTGCTGTGTGCTATTGCCAGACTGGGGCCAGGTACAGCACCCGTCACACCTCAAACACTGACTCTTACTCTGCTCCAAATCTGCTGTAGTCACAGTAATCAACCAACTGCACCAACTACACCTACATTTAATCTCACCACCCCAATGAAACAGAAATTCATGACATTCATTTCATAATGGCGACTCATAATTACGATTATTTTGGCCAATACTCATGATTATTTAACTCTGACTTTGGAAACAACGTGCTTTTATTGAATTTTCAATAAATGAACATGTTTTTAACGGTGGATTCAACTGAAAAACAAATAAAAATAAATGTTAAAAAAGTATAAGTGCATTTACAGTGTAAAGAAATGGAGTGCACTGAGGATTTACATAAGAAGTGTACACAGGACGAAATAAGAAATATTTACGAAACAGAACATAACACAACGATTACGATTAATAGCACAACGCTACTTTCTTGACCTGCATTCACTTCTCATTATAAGAATGAATCTTTTGTCTACTGCAGGTGAGAAATATGAACTCCAGCCAGGAACCCCCACAACACCCAGTGTGGTCGTTCATGTTTGCGAGAGCGACCAGGACAGCTCAGGAAACGAGGAGGACACGGAGGGAGGCAAACGCGCTCGTCCGAAAATCGTCCAGACCCGTCGTCCTGAATACACTTCCTCCGTCATGCAGTGAGCCTCGGAAAGCTCTCATTGTGCCATAACTTTTACTTCACTGTTACAGGGCCCTCCGGGGTGGGGTTGTGCCACGGCACACAGCTGAATGCCAGTAGAGGAGCCTTAAGACTGAACTCAGACCTGTGCAGAGATTATGTCCAGCATCAGGATAGAGACAATCATTGCATGCAATCATTCTTTGCAGTAGAATATATGGGGATTGTAATGAGTACTTTCATTGGTAACTGTGGCCAAGGAGAACACAAATCTCCCATTGTGTGTTGGTTGTTTTTTGTATCTTGGGAAGCATGTTGTATCCCACCAATGTGTGTGTTGTTTATATGATTCATTTCAATTGCCTTTAGTTTAGCTTGAAGCCTCCTATTTTATAATCCCTCTTAAAGCACAGCAAAATTATCGCTGGTACTTGACTGAGATACTGGGACGTAAGTTAAATGAAATATTGGCCACAAAAATTGGGTTTTGTATTTTTTTCTATTCATCTGACAAATGTAAATCTTGTTCCACTATGTATGCAACATATTCTTACATGACAGAACCTTTAAGGTATGGGTGTCAATTTTGGAGAGACTAGCAATAGCAAGCTAGCTTCGAAAGATCCCGCCCTCCCTTCAGAGCGATTTCCAAAGCCACGCCTCTCATAACAGTGCACAGAGAGGCTGAATGCCATGATCTAAACACTTTATGGTCCTGCACCTTCCTCAGAAGATACATTTATATTTAAATATATGTAGACCACTTACATAATGATTGCCATTAGGATTCAAAAGAGACTTTCAGCCAGCATAACAACAAAGTGTTTCTGGAAAAAAACGCCTACCCGACCTTTAACCACATGCTAAGTATGTCATGTAACCAGATATTTCTCCTGTTTTCTGTGCTTGTTGTTTTATTTTTTCTGTGGGAAGGTGAGTTTGGTTCTATGAGTGTCAATTGTTGTGTTGTTGTTAAAAAAAAACTGACTGTATTGTAAAAAGACTGACATCTTGGCCCACGTAACCATTGAAGTTTCATTATTCAATCCCGTTTCATTCCCCTCTGTTGTTTCATCATATACAGTTGGACCAGAACACTGTAATGAAGATCTCGGTCCTGTTGAAGGACTGTTACACTATTTACCAGGAGGAGCACAATTTTGTTATTTGAAAAAAAAAATAGCTACATATTTCTGATGCCTTTTACTGTTATCTGTGTATATATGGAATATGCCTTTATTTTATTGTTTTTTTGACAATGTTACCGATTTGGCAATAGCTTGAGTGTTTGATCTGTGGTACAAAATAATCATAAAAACCAGCCATCACATGAAATTAAAACTGGAGTTTTTCCTCACAAAGTTGAGTCTTTTGCCGTTTATTTTTGGCCCCATGGAAACTGTATTACAGTCTGTGATACTGCAGTCGTTCTAACTCTCAGCCCACATGCCTCTTGAGCTTCATGCATTTAGCCGTTTTCAAAAGATGACTCAGCGTTCATCCAGCGTGCTGGTATTGCAATAATGACGCAAGTTGAGGACTTTACAAGGTCTGTTTTTTTTACCTTGAAATAGAATCTGTGAGTCTCAAATCTCTTCCTCAATGGTGGCCATTGTTCCATCTTTAACCAAGTTATTCAACATCAAGGTCATACTGACAGGCAGTAGAAACAGTCTATAGTTCTCTGATTGATGCTTAGCACCCATTTCTATAAACACAATCATTTTAATTAGCTTAAAAAAGATTAAACTGAAAACAGTGTTCTGTCCAAAATGACTTCAAACTGCAATCCATTTGCCTCTCTACCGCCATCTCTGTTTGAAACATGAACCTGCATGTGTTCTGCAGGGTTATATTGTTAAATTAGATTAGGAACAAGTTAAAACCGCTGCATCATCTACAGTAACTGCACATGTGATAAAGTAGCCGGATCTTCTTTCTGTTTACAGACAGACATTTCCAGCAAAATCAGAGCCGACAGCTCAAACTATAAAGTTATATAGCAAGTTATTCACTTGCTCAGTAACTGATTTTTGTTCATTGACATCCAATCCACATAATTCAGAACCATCCTAAATCCACTTTGAAGATACTGTCTAGCCACAAATGTTGTGAGACCTTTCTAGCGTGATTGACATGGTAACTGACCAATCACGTGACAGATAAACTTGGCTGAGACGTTTCACCCTGAAGAAGCTGATGACCTTGGCCAGATTCATTAAAGCTGTTGACGAGTGGGTGGGTTGTGATAAGTCTGTCTCTGTATTCATAATGGGGTGGAAACATGAACTGTGAGCTTGTTCTCTTCAGTGTATTTTCTAGGTTTGCTACAGGAGGATCTAACCATACATTTGCTTCTTTTGCAAAACCGATTGCCACCAAAGACTACAAGGTATGTCTATTAAAATAATGTTATTCACTTTCTTGTACTTGTTACACGTATCCATATATACCAATTTGTGTAACACCAATGTGAACACAGAAATATACACTACCAGTCCAAAAGTTAGGACACATCTACTTATTTCCATTTAAAATATATAGTCAAGTGCACAAAATGTTTGACTGATGTGTCTAATTTGCATTAGAAATACACCAGATGGATTAAAAATGAGAGAAAACATCGATTAACTGAGCTCAGTGTCTTTATTAACAGTATGGGCAGAATGTTGGATCAGAACTACACAGATGTACACACTCTGCTGGTGTCCTGGATTCATCAGTACTTTAATGAGACGTGGGTGATGGGTGCAGCTCCGTACAGACCCCCACACCAGCCTCCCGTGCACCTGAGCGGAGCTTCAGTCCAGGACAGAGGTTACGGCATGATCTACATCTGTCTGATGGTGGGTCTCTTTAGCTTCTTCACCTTTGGCATCATGTTCAGCTACATTCGCTCAAAGAAGGTGGAGAACTCGCAGGATCCGTATCATCAGTATATAGCCAAAGACTGGGCCAGTGTAGCATCTCCTGTGGTCATCAGCAATCCAGCTGCTCTCGGACACCTTCCAGGCTACAGTGGAAGAGACCAGGAGTGAGCCTGGATCACTGACATCTGCATGGTGCAACAATTTGATGAGAATGTAATAATTCTGAATGATGCTGGAGTCATGTGATTGTCATTCATATGATGTCATCAACCTGTTTTGTTCAAAATAAATCATTGCATTCTGCAGTCTGTTTTGTTTTGTTTTGTAGACGCTTACATCTTCAGTCTTAAAGGTAGGACGTTTTGGAGAGGCTAGCAATAGCAAGCTAGCTTTGAAAGCATAAGGTCCCACCCTCTGTTCGGAGCGATCTCCAAGCCACACCTTCTTCAATACATAAACGCATACATAGTTTGACAGGCAAGTAGAATATCCTATTACTGCAGTCAGACCAAATACAATGATTGGACAAACATTTTATGGTTCTGTCTTCCACAAAAGATATTCATATAAATATATTTAGACCACTTTGCGATTGCTATCAGGATGTGAAAAGATTTTCAACCACTGGAACGAAACGTTTCTGGAAAAAAATCACCTTCCCGGCCTTTAAAGTTCATTTATATTCATACTGCACAACAAACACCAACTATCAGCACTTGTGGGGTTTTGTTCGATCAGTCTGTTAAGCCCATTTCAATTGGTTTCAGTGACTAAACATGTTTAACATGTGGGATGTTTGAACAGCCTGGTATGATTTTTCAGGAAACTCCAAACTCTTACATAATCTGACTTGATCAGGAACCGTTGCCATGGCAATGAGGTAGGCGATCCTGCCAACTATAGTAACAGAAGTTGTAGACGTAACTGTCTTGGTAAAGCATGATGTGATGTAAAACACGTAAGTAATATATGTCTTGAGTTAAAATAAGAAGATTGCATATTTCTGCATTTTAACATAATTTCCTTTTTATTCACAGAAATTTTAGGCACTTAAATTGTACAGTATCTGCAAAGGCCAAACCGCCATTATACTATAGTTCCTATATTAAATTAATGATAAAATATTTTTCAAAGTGAACTTTTAAGGGGCTCAGTGGAGCATTTCTTTATAGTACTAGGGTGAATCTTACAATGCCTGTCAAGATTAGTTTATACCATTTTTTCCAAAACATAATTTTAGTACCAAACACACACACACAATTTTCAGTACTGTAACATAAAATATATTGTTCTATGCTATATTATTTAACTGCAAAGAATTTGTGTATTATCATTTTTTGTACAGTTTTTAATTCATGCTCATTTTTAATTCAAGTAATTTAAACACATTTAAAGGCATTATAGTACTGTAATATTGTTTTATATAGAATTTTGTCACAATAATGTCACACTGCAAAACATTTTAATAATACTTAAAATTTTTATTTTCAGTGGGTTGTGGGGTGAAATATGCCTCTTCTTGTGAGATTTGCCCTCCTACAGATTTTTGAAGTGCATCTCATTTGAGAAAACTCTGCATCCATGTAATGAGTCCTTGTCTGGTGTGCTGAGATGTTCTTGCTGTCTTCATCTCTTCCCTTCGCTTTCTTTCTTTCTCTCTTTCCTTCTCCTGCCTGAGCAGCTGGTCAGTTTTCAGTATTTTCTCCACCTCTCTTTTCAGACTGAAATGTACCATCTGTCTGCTCAATAGAGGCACGATCAGATTAAAATTGTCCACTCTTTTGTTTAGTTTCACCAGTTCATCAGCAAACACAGCACAGTGTTCCTTCCACTGGAGGGTTTCGGAGTGCCTCATGGGCTCCCCCAGCCTGGCTCTGACCTCCTGCAACCTCTTCCTCATTTTTTCGATGGTTTCTCTGATTTCCTTCTGTGTTACGATCCACTCGGGCTGGTAACCGTTGTCGATGAGGATTCTGTTGAGGTTGTGCGTCATGGGATCCATGTATGGGTTGTAGTCAAACTTGTTGAGCGGTTTGCCGGTTCCGCTGAGGTTCTGGAAGTCTCCACGTGCCATGGACTCCTGAATGAGGTCCTCCACCAACCTCTCCACAGCTTGGGTGATCTTGATCTGCTTGCTCCTCAAGCGTGCATCCCGGGTCACCATGGCACCCTCGTCTGCTGCCGCTTTTTCCATCTCTTTGCGTCGATATTCCAGGACCTGGTCAGTCGCGCGATCAACACGGAACTGTCTGTATTGTCGTTCCCTTTGGCTCGGAGTGCCTGAACCCACACCTTCAAAGCTGAGGTAATGTCTGTGTTGAGGGGCGTGACCTTTGACCTTATCTTCCTCATCCTCTTCCTGCATTTGTTGAGTGTGCTGTGAGGCTGACCTCTGCCGGGCCAGGTGGGCTAGGACAGCCCTGTAGGCCTCCTCTATACGGGAAAATAAAGCAGCATCAGCTGTAGGAGCACCAGAGTCTGGATGGTAGATCTTGGCCATGCGCAGGTAAGCTTCCTTCACCTCTGCAGGGCTGCTGGCTCCAGCATCCGGCAGCTGCAGCAGGTGGTAGCTCTCTCTCAAGCTGCGGCTGATGGGTGCAGAACTGAGTGCTCGCCATGTGAAGGAACAACACAGAGGCATAAGAGACCTGCGACGTTCTCCACAGTGTAACCGCAGCAACACCAAACAGCTCATTGTGCTTCTGTGCATACAGGACCTGAAAACAATGAAGGTAAAAGATAAGAGATTAAGTACAACTGCTCTGGTAAAATCATCCGGCAAGTTCATTGAGCCTTTAATAAGTTATTTGAGTATATACAGAGTGCGATTTATTTAGCATTCATATCTGTCTGTCTCTAAGAATTGTTATGCATACGAACAGTCTTATTCATATCAGTTTTCATGTTTAATGAAGTCCTAAACTTAAGTGTGGGAGGAGCCTAATCATTCTGGCCTGTCAATCAATCATCAATCTGGCCTATAAAAGGAGTTTTCTGTCCATCTGTCTCCTTATTTTAGCCAATCCGCAGGTCGTATTTCAAGACTGCGTCCCTCATTCATGAACAGAGAGCGAAATTAATTAATTAGTTCTGTAAAAACAGCTAAACTTATCCTTCCTGCATGTTTATTATGACTAATCTGACAATTTCATTTTGTTTCTTGGTAGGTCAGGGATTACAAAACTATATGAGTACTATCGTGTGCCATAGTGCTCTTCACAAAAGACGATCACAAAAGACAAATATTTGCATTTTATCATTTATTCTGCAAGTGCTATTTATCCAATGTGTTGTAGCATGAGGGCTAATGCTCAGAGCTACATAATAAACAAACTCGTGGGATCATTCACCCTAAATGTAACGCAAATGATATATATCAAATGTATACAGTACCTCACTTATTTAAATAGGTTCATTCGTTCTCCTTCCTTAGGTCAACATGTCTTTGTGTTATGAATGACACCGTTTTGAGTAAGTGTGGTTTGTTGTTACATATGGTGCCGAACAGCATGCTGGGAAATGTAGTCAACGTTTCCAGGGCAAAGTGCGTTACCGAGTTTGTCCTGTAGATGGCGACCACAAATCTCAAAAGCCCATTTAGATGTCCTCTAAAAACACTTTTAAAGACGTATTTAGTTTGTTTTGCTCAAAAACAAAGATTTGAGATACAGTCTCTGCACGTGTCATGCAGTAATTTTAACACATTTGCCGTGTTATTTAGTTGGGTAAATAATGCAAGATTAAAAGGCTCATAAGGATCCAGCTGGCAGCGAAGGTTTCATTACTTCATCCATCATAACAGACCCAATTCATTTGCTCCATTTAATTGCATGAATACGTGTTATTCATGATAATGAATTGCAATGGCACTAATGGTTAGTCAGACCCGGATGAAATTAGTTCACTGTCTCCCATCATTGACTGCGGAAGGTTAATGTGTGTTAATGGGGAGTTGCTGAAGTTATTAGAACAGTGTTTTTCCGTTGTCATCTCATGACCTGAGCAATAAACCTGCCAAACACAGGGGTCCAAAACACAGACCTAAAATTGCTTTTGTTCTCATTACGAATTATATTACACAAATAATGAATTATCAGAGTTAAAAGTTAATTTAAATAATGGAAAAACACTGAAATATAAACATGGATTTCACAGTTTCTCTGCCCCAACTTGATGCTTTAATGACAATTCTGGCATGGACACATTTTGTGTAAAACCTACAAAGGGAACAAGTACATCTGGCCTTTTAAATAAAGCAGTTTACACGGTTCATGCCACAAATTGTCTTACATTTGAATAGTGACCTACTATATAGAAATACTGCAGAATTATCTAATTGTTTCTTGTTTTTTAACTTTTTTATAATCCTAAAACTGTATGTTTTTTTCCAAACTTAATTGTTTTTTAAATTACTACATGAATATGTAATATTTCAGAGGCCCATAAGCATAAATTATCTGTTTTAATAATACAGATAATATATTGAATATATTCATTATCATGAAATGATATATTCACTTTAAAAGGTCAGTCTAATTCAGTTGCTTGTTTAAGGATGTAACCCACATAACCACACATAACTGTAGCCTATACACCACAACCTAGCAACTGTGTTATTTTTTATTATGTGTTTATTATTATTTTGTATTATTCTAACAAATAATTAAATAATCTATCTGTGTGATCTGCCATGTGAGTAAGCAATTGGCCAGCTTGACAGCCCAGAGGACTATGAGAGCTTTTTAGCATCTCAGAAATCAATATAATGAGATCAATGACTTTGTTGAAGTGCTTTTCTCACAGCACAGTCTGTGTCACAAACACACAGGGCTACAAAATAACTACAAGAAGGATCACACAGACTTCAACACATTAAGCTCTGGTGTTTAACAGAAGACTTAGCATTCAAGGTCTTTTGAGTGACTGCAACATGAGCAGCTTTACTGATGAAGATCTGGACAACTTTTTACAAAATCAGGTGACCTACTTCTGTCGTCATGGCTACTGATACGTGCAGACATCTAAAACAAAGTATTTTTATAGTCCTTTCATAGATTCATGTTTATCGTTACGTCAGAAAGCTAAAATAAAAAGTACATATTCCAGAATGAAGATAAATTGGTCTGGCTAGTTTACAATTTGTTGCTCATATTATATTTGGCGTGTCCAATGCTAATTTTGGTGGCTGGCTGTGTAATTGTCAGGTGGATCTCAGGCATCGGTTGGTCTCAAAGTCGGTAGAAGACGTGCAGAAGATAATAAATGATCTCACAGCTGAGGTCAGCTCAAAGGATGCCCGATTCCAGTCCATCGCAAACTCTGGAGTTCACAATACCAGCCTGAAAGTAATACATGATGTAGGACTGTTAGACATTAGACTGAGGATTCCTGCTTAATAGTTATGGATGCTTTAATAATTCTTTTGATGTGTATTTAGGATCAGACAGCTTTAGTGTCAAAATGGGCTACGTTGCTCCGGGGAAGATGTGCGTACAATCCTGCCATTCAAGTAAGAAAAGTGGATAAAAACCGCACCATTGTAAGCTGTAGTAATATTTTAACTGGTGTTAGGGCTAGCTTGCATTGCAACTTATTCAGTT
The DNA here is from genome assembly GCA_036877625.1 of Ambastaia sidthimunki. Lineage (NCBI taxonomy): Eukaryota > Metazoa > Chordata > Actinopteri > Cypriniformes > Botiidae > Ambastaia > Ambastaia sidthimunki. The sequence continues at coordinate 149,643 of JAZGTK010000073.1, read as the reverse complement.
TGGTTTTGTTAGTGTGTTAACCTTATTGGTGTATTTTACATACGCTAAACTTGACAGGTAGCCACATAATGTAAAATGTAGAATTAAACTTTGACATTAAAGCTGCAATTCGTAATGTTTGCCTCTCTTTCGCCATCTCTGTTCGAAACATAAAATTTCACTTTATGTACTTATGTTGAAGTCAAACGAAGCCAAACTGATATAACCAGAGAAATTTGACCCGACTTCTGTTCTTGCTTAATAGATTTGTGTTTTGACCAACATAGTTATGGATTGCAGCTTTAAAGGTAAAGTGTTTACTTTCTTCAGAATTAAATACACTTAAAGACACTTATCCAGTTTTAGAAGTAAGTTACATGTGTACTGGTTGTGCATTGTGTACTGGTTGTGCATTGTGTACTGCATGTCTTGGTAGTTTTGGCCCATTAAACAAACTTGTTCCTACAGGTCCTCACACCAACCCTGTACCTGATCTCCGTGCCTCTGCGGGGCCTCATGGGTTACAAGGCGAGACGAACCCGACAGTGGCGTTACTACACACTCAGCGGGTCTCGTCTCCTCTCACCCGTCCGTGAACCGGAGAAGGTTCATCAGTGGCTGGAGCTGGAGAGTTTTGTTAACCCCAGTCAGGAGTGGCACGATGCTCGCATGACTATTGAGGGTGATATTGTGCCAGCCAAAGTGGTGAATGTCTTCAAAGAACATCTGGAGACGTCCATAAAGACCTGTGGACTAACAAGTGTGTAGTGTCCACTCCTTAGGTTATATTGTTCATGCGGTAGGGTAAACGTTGACTAATGTTTTCTGAAAGTTCTCTTAATGTTATCAAAAAATGTTCTTGCAGTAACGTTTTTGATGTCAATATAACGTTAAACAGCATCTAAACAACTGGACATTTTGAACCTTCTCAGAATATTCAAAATAACATTTTTAACGCTTTTCTTACTTAATAGAAAGGGTAGTGAAATATTTTACCATAAGTTTCATGAAAGGCAAAATAAATCAATTAGAATAAAACCAAATACTGAGTATTTGGGGTCAATAATACAATATTTGCTTGTATCTGATCTAATGTGTAACGTTTTATATTCAGTAGGGTTTATATGTGGTCAGGATAAATAGCATCACACTTTCTTTATTATCTGTTTGTCCTTCTGTGTCAGGTAAGGTGAGTATGCTGGAGTCAGTTGGGTCAGTCATTCGTGTTGCCGTGGAAACATCAGAGGCACAAATTGAGGTGGAACTGGTTCCTACAGTGGAGCTGATGAATTACTGGCCAAAGAGAGCTCGCTGGCCCCGCCTCTTTCGAAGATGGCCGTCTACAGAGCGCGCTCGCTGCATTAAGGTCAGTGGATGCAGTGCCATTATCATGCAGTGCCTTTGTTTCAGAAGCAACAAACATTAGGCTTCCGTGTACACATAAATACACACACACACAGTGGAGTTAAAAAAATGATGGTCCACATTGAACATCTATGATTTAAAATTATGCCAACTTTAATGCATTCTCTGTAAAGCAAAAAGGGGACATACTAAACACTAAAAACTACAAATGTTTAACTTTTACCCTAGTTAAGTATAAGCAGAAATAAAAGGATTTTATCTGGTGGTGTCAGACTTTTCAACCCCAATTTATTTGTGTGTGTGTGCATGTGTGTTTATACAATTATTAAAATTTGCAAAAGCTGACAATGGTGGTGAATAAAGTATAAAGGATTTTATATGTATTATTAACTGACTCATTTTACATTAAATACAATGAGGCCTCATCTGAATAAATACTCTACAGTCGTTTGGCTTCAATCTAATGGCCACATCAAACTATCACTGGCTGCTGTCATTCTCGCGGGCGGAGCAGGTGCTCATGAGTAACATAGACGAGGACGGCGGCTGTCGCAGGAAGTGTTATCGGGTGGTCAGACAGCTTAAGGAAGACGTCTGGTGTCCTGGAAGCAAACCTGTCATCACTGCCTACCACCTACAGGTACCAGACCTGATCATAAAAGACAGGAAACATTCTCAAAACGTTGGCTAACATGCCCTAAAGGTTAATATAACATTCTTGCAGCTATTGGAACGTTTTTACATTACATATATACATTATATGTATATATACATATATATATTATATACACGTGTTTCTGTAGCTCAATTGGTCCAGCATTGCGTTAGCAGCGCAAAGGTTTTTGGGTTCGATCCGCACAGAACACACATACTGATTTAATATATACTCTGATATCATTGTATCATTGTAAATTGCTTTGGATAAAAGCATCTGTAACTGTAAATATATATCAAAAATTTTATTCTTAAGTAGTTTTTAAACATGTTACAGAATTAAACTGGGTGTTTTCACTGATTGTTCCTATAACTTTTAAAAACTAAAACATTTAAAAACAATAACATTTTTGTTATTTAATGTAAACGTTAAGGAAATGTTCTTACAACCTAAAACTATTAGCTGGGTATCTTGCTGCCACAGTTTTACCGCTCATGCCCACAAAAACATGATGTAATTGTGACTCACATACTGTTTCTGTAGATGCTGCTGTTTTGGACGTGTGAGAAGTATCCCTGCACCAGAGACTGGAGGGATGTCAGGGGATGTGTTTTACGGCTGGTACAGAAGCTCTATAAATGTGTCAGCCAGCACTATCTCCGGCATTACTTCGTACGGTCCTACAACCTTCTCAAATACAGCAACACGAATGAACTTGATGATGTGGCAAAGAAGATCAATAGATTCCTGGACAACCCTGGAATATACGTTCATTAGACGTTTCCTGTGTGTTAGATGCCATAGATTTGTGTTAGCCGTGCTGTGTGTGTTCAGGCTGCATCATATTGATGAGATGATCGTGGTTATAGGTGTAGCAGACTAAACTGTTTGTATTTCCTCCACATGCCCGACTCGTTTTTAAATGTTGAGCAGAATTATGATGTCAGCTTTTACAGTAGGTCTACTTCATGAACGATGAAAATTAATGTTAATTAATTAATATTGAATGTTATGAAATAGAAGAATGAATTAAAAATGTTTTTGTCTCCTAAAAATACCTCTTTTTATTTCACTTTGACTTTTCATGCATCACTGTTTAATTTGTTTAATAGGAGAATAAAAAATAAAAAGTATAAACTTCAGTATAAAGTATAAAGCAATTTTTTTAGGTTGCAATAACGTTTCCCTAACGTTTTTATTTTGAAAAAATTCCATTAAAATACTTTGGTTCATATTTTAGGAACGTACAGAACATCATTTTTTAGACTTTGTATCATTCAAGCACAGAACATCATTTTAACTATGTAACGTTTGCAGCAACGTTGCAACAACAATTTAAAAAATGGTTTGGTACGTGACATATAACGTTTAAAAATGTTCTACTAACGTTACTGCAAGAATGTTTTGGTAACTTTGAGTGATTTATAAAGATCACTGTTGCACGTGGCAACATTGTATCGTTGAGGGTTCATCCGGAAACTGATCTGAGTGTTTCTCGTGTCGCTCTGTAGAACTGGCGACATCTTCTGGCGTCTCAAACTGTCTCCTGTGGTGTAAAATGGACTCGGAGGACTTAAGCAGTGATTTAATTTCTAACATCAAACTTTTGACAGATGGCTATAAGTTTACAAACCTCCAGTTAAAGAAAGACAACGAACGCGCCACCGGAAGAACACAGAACCAGTAAGAGACACAGACAACAAGTGTCACAGACTGCAGATAAGACATACTATTAAAATAATATAATGTTGTACAGTTTATATTGTTACTATAGTTGTTTAGTATACGCTGTAATGTAGTATTTGTCTCATTTTCAGTGGTAGGTGTTGATAGGCCTGTAGGGCTTAATTTTACGATAATGGCTGTTTTATTTATCTGTTATTTCTTTTAAATTACCACCCATTTCCCCCCTTTTTTACGATAATATACCTGAATGAAACATTTAATGTCGCCTATGGGCATTTATTACCCTTTCTGCATTAAAAAAAATTAGGGTCAACATAAAAAGTGTCAATGTTTAGTGTAAAGCAAATAGGAATTGAAATGAAATTTGCCTGTATGGGGCAAATTAAAACCCCAGTTCTTCTAAAACCCCAGTTTTACATCCTGATCTTTCATGACGTCTAATGCAGGGCAATTAGTTCACTTTCCAGCAGAGGGCAGTGTGATCACAGCTCACACATATCTGTTAAAACACAAGATAAAATGGTTAAAACAAACCATTACTGTTGTTCTCACTAGATGATGATGCGATTGGATGACGTAATGAAACATGTCAGACTGAGACACAATGATGGTAACGCGTGTAAACAGCTTGTCATAATAAATCAAAGCAGACATGCAGTCACACAAAGATTGTCATCGTTTACTCACCCTCGTTCCTTTCCAATATATGAATATATATGTCAGAGACTTTATTTTATATGCATTATTTATGTGTTTAACCCTTTATAGTCAACATATGGTTGAGACATCCGTGCTGAGAACATTTCACTATATCAGATCTTAACAAAAATAATATTATTCCAAATAGACCTTAAATTTTCTTCCTAATACTTCCAGAAAACTGGACTTCCTGTGGATTCTCTTTCAACTGTGTTGGAAAGTTCTGTCCTTTCTGCCTGATTTGTGCTTTTTTTCTTTCTTTCATTTGTGTGTTTAAATGTTGTGCCATGCGTTTTAATGCAGTCTTTCTCACTCTCAGTACATTTCACGAAACAAGTGGCTCTTTGTTTTGGGTTCCGGGCGACATCTCATGCATCGCAAAAACCTGGAAGACCCTCGTCTACATGCTGTCTCTCTTTCACACTTTCTCTTTCTTTTCCAGTTGGTTGTATGCATGGATGAGACTGATGTCATAAAAACTACCTAAAGATTCAACCATTGTGACTGTGCATGAATTTTGGATCTTGTACTATTAAAATGCAGGGGTGAATTACATTTTGAGTAGGTTGGGTTCACCAAGGGCACATGAATAAGAGAAGAGGCCAGCAAATGCTTCAGTGAATGGCTGAGGGAACATTTTCTTGGATGGCGGTAAACGCAGCGACCCTCTCTTTCATTCTTTGTGACATGCTTTCCTTCAGTCGGGCTTTGAAAAGGGACAATTGTGAGTAACATCCTGCTGGGACGGTGGTATAATGCTTTCAGTGTGGGACAGTTTTCTCTGGGCAGTCTGTCAGTTGGGTGGCATGAGGAATTGTTTGAACCCTTGAGGAAAAGCCCAGTTTCCCATTAACATGTCAAATGCAAATCGACCTTCCGCTCCTGCTAATCAACCAGATGTAGAGTTTAAACAGTAAAAATATAAGAGTGAGTAAATATTAGCAGAATTTTCAATTAGATTCTTAACAGCTACAATGCATTCAATAGTGTTGTTAGATGGTCTGCTAAAATTTACTCTTATATTTTTACTGTGGAATTTATGCACACAAAAAGGATTTTTTACAGATTTGTAAGATATTTAGTTTAAGTTTATAGTGACCACAGGTTGTCAAAGATATATAGTTCTAGCTTTTCTGAAGCCATATGGTAGCTTTGTGTGATGAACAATGAAGTTTAAGCCTTTGCTCACTGATAATTCTCAGCTCAGCATTCGTTCATGTGTGTCTTGTAGCAAATCTGTACCATCCGATAAAAGTTCTTTATTTAAAAACATTTTTGGCGATTCTACTTTTGAAGTTCTTGATGTTACGTTATAGAGGTTCTTCAGAGTTGTGTATTGGTATCGACGTTCTTCAACCTAGAGATGTTTAGTGTGGAGATACTTTCACAGCTGTTGCATCTTGGCAGAGCTGGAGACAAACCTAACATCAAAAAACTGATCGAAGATGTTCAGCATCCCACACAAGATTGAGTGGCACATTCTGAGAGAGAGAGAGAGAGAGAGAGAGGCTGTGGTGACAGTTGCACTGATAGAGAGAAACAGATGAGAGAGGGGTTGTCGTGACAACAGGAGTGATGTGAAGATGAAGTGTCTGCCATTGGGAGACTGATACAGACTGACAGTTACAAATATGCAAAGACCGGCTGGAGTTACTCTGGAGACGAAATGATGTGCAAAGTTAGAAAATGTGGGGAAGACTCAGAACATAAAGAGAAAGTTGAAGATGGAGAATGTTTAGCCGTGGTTTCTAAGCAGCAAGATGTATGTTTGGGTTCATGTGTTTGAATATATATTCTTTTACATCCCATAATAAACCACTGACCTGTATAAATTCCTCTTTTCATGAATTATGTGATGTGTAAAAAGGTCAATTAATATGCACACATGGAAGTTTTCTGACTAGTATTGACCCACAGTAAAGACAAATTCCACATGAAAATTTTTAAATGAATTTTTTATCCTGCTAAGCAGGGGGACCAGGAAAAAACGTGGAAAGCTTTTCTTTAGGATGGATTTCACTGGAATGTTTGCTTTGCCCAACAGCACTAGTGCTTATCTGAGAAAAGAGAAATGGCTTGTCCGTCAACAGACAAGAGTGTTTCTGGCCTTTTGGCCGCTGTATCTCAGTCCGAGTATGGATGGCCTTATCTGAAGGCTTGTCTTTGTTCACAATAGTCACACGCCAGGCTTGTGTTTGTTCACAATAGTCACACCAGACGACAGTTTACCCGACCTGTTTAAAACCAGCACACAGCTTATATTTAGCGCTTCTTTCAGACATTTAAAACAGAGAGAGTGTGAATGTGAGATGAAGAGAGAACAGGCCTTTGATACGTCCAATGAGAGAAATACCTTTAATGGTTTTGTGATCAGATGAAAGAGATTGAAAGGGGAGAATTATAGTGCATTTGTCTAAGGTAGCATCTGTGTCCCTCTGGCGTAAACAGATAAAAGAGACAACAGAGGCTTCACTGATATAAACCATTTGTAATCACAGGCCTACACACAGAATAAAAGCGATACATCAGATGAAACAGGAAACCCCACATGATTCAAACCATCTACAACTCATTCTGTTGCTTGTGACCTGATATTTCTTAGGCATTTGAGAATATTTAGTGTCAGAAAAGCGCAACTTAGTTATGAACTCAGATTGCCACCAAAACTGTTGCATAATAGCTGAGGCTTTGTGTTTAGCGTGCAGATTTACAGAGCAACAGCTTTAAAATGTAATAGTATCAAAGTTGGGCTGGTCTTGTTTTTTTAAAGAACTGTTTTTATCTTTGTGTTTGTTTTGCAGTACTGTTATTCATGGTCATGTCCAGCATTTATAAATTGTTTGTAGTTATATTTATAGTTTGCTAACAAATACTAAAGCATTGGTTTAATGTGACTTTTTCTGTAAACACTGTTTCTTTTGTTATGTACAGTACCATCACACTACTGTATTGCACTTATTTGCTTATCAGAATACTTTTACTATATTGTATTCTACTTATAAAGTATAACATTATATTGTGTTGCTTTTAACAAGCATTCATAAATATGTTTCTTCAATTCAATGTTTTTTTAAGGAATACGTTGAGAAATTCAGTACACTGAAATAATGACAAACACAACATATTCCATGTTTTGTTTTGTTTTTTACTTTTGGTTAAATCTCATGTTGTATATTGTATTCATCATATCCTAAATGAAGACTATTGTTGTGTATTGAGACTGTGTGTATCAGACAAGGAAAAATCTCTCTTAGTGGATTCAGGACTTGTGCACACACACAAATACACACAGGACACAGGCTGCTATTGGCTGGACGTGTGGCTGGAGGCTTCATATAACTTGTTCTTCGGCAGCAGATCTGCACACAGCAGACTGAAGCGCAACAGTGTGAAAGCTTTATGAAAGTGTCGCAGCATTAAAAAGTAACGCAGTCGCCCTTCACAAGAGAAGATGGGAGTTGGGGTAAGTGACATGCCTTTAAATCACTTTAAAGTCTCTAGTCTCAGAAAAAGAAATCAAGTCTCATACGTTTAAATACATTTCTTTTAAAACGCAACTAGTGGGTGTTTTCAAAGCTGTGAAAATGAGCTAATAGTTCAGGACGAATATTTCTTGTAAGTTTTTATGTATTATTATATTTAGCATTTGAATTGCTGAAAGAAACGCTTTAAACTTATGAGAATTTGCGGACTAGCGGTTTTTACGGTGTTTATGAGTAACAACACTTCTCGTTCAAGTTGTGTGGAGTAATTTAACTTGTTTTATTCTCAAAACAATTAATTGTCAATTGTGTTTTAATTGTGAATATTAATAAAGTACAGTATTGTAGGCTGTGAATGATCAATACACGTTATGCTGGTTATGACCCCCGCATTCATATTACGTGTAGAATCGTCATTTAAATTGTGCATCCATTTAATACGAATTTTCTACTTTGGTTTTGCTTTTACACTCTTCAGTCACTTCTCTTCACAGTGTAATGGTGGCATAAATTGTGTTTCTCCCACAGCTTAAGCTTGTCGTAGTTTTTAAATGATCGTTTCTTCTAGAGTTAAAGCTGCTTCAGTTTGATCAGTCCGCCTGTATTTTGTGTGCTCACCAAGATTTTTCTTTCACTTTGAAATCTGAACCATTTTACACCGTTAGCTGATACTGTTTACATCTGCTGTGATGCCACATTTTAATTTGTCCGCTGAGATCATCGATCACACCGAGTCTTGTGTTGAAAACATTCTCTAATCCATTTTTAATTCATTAAGTCCTGTGTGTCGAGCACAATAGTGGCATGACACGTTTACAATGACAATAACTGCAGTGAACTCCAGCTGACTGGACAGATGAATAAAACATGAGCCTTAGTACCGTTATTTATCAGTGACATGTTTGTGGCGGTGTCACCCTCACAGATATTCCCAGAAAAATTCACTCCAGTTATTTTAGGTTGTATGAATGTTTCCCTAACATTTCCATTAAGTTACAAAACCATTAAAAATGGAACGTTTAAAACATCCGGTTTTTATAAGAACAATATTCAAACATTTTTTAATTCGGTAATGTTTTAAAACGTTTTACTAACTACTTACTAATATATGTGATATATAACCTACACAAAATTCTACTAATAGTACGGCAAAAATGCTTTTTAATAACATTGAGAGAACCATTCAGAAAACATTAGCCAACGTTCTAGAAACGTTTACTGCCGGCTGAGAATGCTCCTGCATTTCCTGCTTAGGTTCTCTTTGGAAACTGAAATAAAACTAATGAAGGGAGGGGCTTATATTGAATTTACAGGGCTTCTTCGTTGCTTCTGCTAATTTTGTTTTTCTTGGCGTGAAGCCAAGTCGTCATGGTCGCTTCCCATGTCCCAGTTAATTTGGCCGCGTGCCACAGAGCATTATTAGGCTTGTTTTTCCATGTAGCAGATCATGTCAAGAGAAAAACGATCCCCTAGGACTGTACCAATGTCTCTTGAGAACTTTGTGATTCTTGAGGAACATCTGCTTTAAAAAGCCCTCAGCACTGACCTGCCCCTCACATTCACCACATGAGCCATATTCAGCATCTGCGGAAACATGGGAAACACATGCATTTGATGCTTATTTTTGATTCCCATACTGTAATAAACAAATGTTAATATGCTTGATATTCCAAGGAATAGTAAGAGAGTTATGCATCATTTAAGCATCCAGTTTATCTTGGATGTTTCCTGATAATCCTTTGGAGAAACCAAAATGGCTGCAAGAAATTGGCTGTTTGGTCAAATAATTTTAGGATCTTCAAAATGATTGTTTAATGTTTCTATAATTTGTTTCAGGATGGACGAGATCAGTATGAGTTGGCGGCGACGTCGGAGCAAGGCGGGAAGAAGAAAAACAAAAAGAAGGAAAAAGATATGGATGAATTGAAAAAGGAAGTGAAATTGGTAAGACTTGAATTTGAGTTTAGGTCATGATTATTCCGCAGTATTATAATGTGATGGGTAAGTCATGGGTTAGAGTTACTGGAAACACATTTAAATGCACTGTAATCAGCGAACTGTTTCAGGTTGTAAGAACAGTAATAAAAACATTAAACATGTTATTTTAAAAGTTACCTAGGAAAGTTACCTTCTTTGATAACTTTGAGAGAACTTTTAGAGAACATTAATCAGTTATCTGAGAATGTTCCCTGTTAGCCTGTTATCTTTGTTTTATGTTATGTGTCTTTAGGACGATCACAAATTGACTTTGGAAGAGCTTCACCGTAAATACGGTACAGACCTGAGCAGAGTAAGTTAATATGGTATTGGTATATGTTATAGATATTAGCTATAATTGTCAAATAATAAAATAACATTCTCTGTGACTCCACCAGGGTCTCACAAATGCCCGTGCAGCAGAGATCCTCGCCCGTGATGGACCCAACGCCCTCACTCCACCTCCAACAACACCCGAGTGGGTGAAGTTCTGTAAGCAGATGTTCGGAGGTTTTTCAATGCTGCTGTGGACCGGTGCGGTTCTCTGCTTTCTTGCATATGGCATTCAGGCAGCGATGGACGATGAACCGGCCAATGACAATGTGGGTGGAGATACATGCTGAGATTTTTTTTTGTTTTATTGTACTGTTTGTAATCTCATCTATGCTTGTTTGTATTGCAGCTGTATTTGGGAGTTGTGCTGTCTGCTGTAGTCATCATCACTGGATGTTTCTCATACTATCAAGAGGCCAAGAGCTCCAAAATTATGGACTCCTTCAAGAATTTGGTTCCCCAGGTGTGAATTTCTTCATGATTGAGTTAGTCAGGTACACTCTGAACTGAAAAGTAAAGGTTCCTAAAAGGTTCCTCACAGTGATGCTGTAAAAGAACCATTTTTGGTTTCTAAATAAACATTCAGTCAAAGATTCTTAAAAGAACAATTTCCTCCTCACCTTCTAATAGTGTAAAAAAAAAATTACAATTACACACTAAAATTTTTTACTACAAAGAAGCTTTGTACAGCCTTTGCACAAAGAAGCAATAAAGAAAGGTTCTAAAGATGTTAAAGGTCTTTATGGAACGAAACAGTCAAAAAATTGTTCTTCTATGGCATTGTTAAGCATCAGTTTTTTTAAGACTGTAGGAGTGATTTTACCTTCGTTCCTTGGCTTAAATAACTACATTGTAGTTTTTCTTTTCTTAAGAGCTTTGTTTTGCTCAGATCACCCTCAACAATACAGATCTATTCTGTTGTTTCTTTTCTTAGCAAGCTTTGGTTGTCCGTGACGGTGAGAAGAATCACATCAACGCTGAAGAAGTGGTGGTTGGAGACCTGGTGGAAGTGAAGGGAGGTGACAGGATCCCGGCTGACCTGAGAATCATAGCCTCACATGGCTGTAAGGTGATTATGATCTTTCTCCACACTGCTTGCTCTCTGTTTCTTACATGGTCTGACAAGTGTGGTGAGAGATTCACACTTTTATTGTAACAATGATGTCATGTCTGAATAGCTTTTGAATTGGGTGTGTTTTTAAGGTGGATAACTCCTCTCTTACTGGAGAATCAGAGCCTCAGACACGGTCCCCGGATTTCTCCAATGATAATCCATTGGAGACCAGGAATATTGCTTTCTTCTCCACCAACTGTGTGGAAGGTATTTCATGTTCCCATTTACTGCTATGTACAGTATATACTATATATACTATATACGTACTATACACACACACACACACACATATATGTATACACACATACATGTATATATGCACACACATATATATGCACATTCATTTATATTAAAAAGAGATGATATACATTGCTTTATATCAGGTACTGCACGTGGCATTGTTATCAGCACTGGAGATCGTACTGTAATGGGCCGGATCGCCACCCTTGCGTCCGGTTTAGAGGTTGGCCGCACCCCCATCTCCATTGAGATTGAACATTTCATCCACATCATCACAGGCGTGGCTGTCTTCCTGGGAGTCTCCTTCTTTGTTCTGTCTCTTGTTCTTGGTTACTCCTGGTTGGAGGCTGTTATCTTTCTTATTGGCATCATCGTCGCCAATGTGCCTGAAGGTCTTCTAGCAACAGTCACAGTAAATTCAAGATTTTCATTTGTTGATTTAAGATGTAGATTTTTACACAATGTGATCTTCAGTTTTGTCATAACTCATGCTCTGTCGCTCGTTCTTTAGGTATGTCTCACTCTTACTGCCAAACGTATGGCAAAGAAGAACTGTTTGGTTAAGAACCTTGAGGCTGTTGAAACGCTGGGCTCCACCTCTACCATCTGCTCTGATAAAACTGGCACCTTAACGCAGAATCGTATGACCGTAGCCCACATGTGGTTTGATAACCAGATCCATGAAGCTGACACCACGGAAAATCAGAGCGGCACTTCCTTTGACCGTAGCTCGGCCACCTGGACGTCTTTGGCACGCATTGCTGGGCTCTGCAACAGGGCTGTATTCCTGGCAGAACAGACCGATGTTCCAATTCTGAAGGTTGGTCTTTGATGTGGAGCACAGCAATTATGCACCTACTTCACAGGTCATATTGAAATTAATAGGGGCTAACGTTCCCTAAAAAGTCTCTCAACATTAATAAAAACGTTTGCAGTAACAGTAGTAGAACGTTTTGTAGCATTGTATATTAGGCATATCAAAAATGTTATTCGCAAGGTGTCGGTGGAACACATCTTTTATACGTTTCTAGACGTTTTAAACGTTTCTAGAACTTGCACTTAACACTTTTTGTTACTTAAAGGAAACATTATTACAAGCTAAAATTTTTAGCTCTCCTGTAATCCTGTATTTCACTGGTGTTATGATTCAGAGAGACGTGGCTGGTGATGCTTCCGAATCTGCTCTGCTGAAATGCATTGAGCTCTGCTGTGGATCCGTCAAGGAAATGAGAGAAACATTCACCAAAGTGGCTGAGATACCCTTTAACTCTACTAATAAATACCAGGTAGTTAAATTAAGCTCTCAGTATCTCTATTAATTACACAAAATCCCACCAAGCAACACAAGTCGCCTGGTTTTTGATCAAATGATTTGACGCTTGCATCTCTAGCTGTCAGTGCACAAGAACGCGGATGGTGGAACAGATTCAAAGTATCTGCTGGTGATGAAAGGAGCTCCAGAGAGAATTCTGGACCGCTGTGCTACCATACTGATGCACGGGAAGGAACAACCTTTGGATGATGAAATGAAAGAAGCGTTCCAGAATGCTTATCTGGAGCTTGGCGGTCTTGGAGAAAGAGTGTTGGGTGAGAGTAAAAATATATAAAAACCCATGAAACCTAACAGAAGCAAAACCATACATCTGGCATCGTGTGTTCCTGTGCTGAATGCACAGTGTGTGCGTTTATTGTGGAAAAATGTTTTTTTCCCTAACAGGATTCTGTCATTTCAACCTCCCGGATGAGCAGTTTCCAGAAGGTTTCCAGTTTGATACTGATGATGTGAATTTCACCACTGAGAATCTGTGTTTCGTGGGTCTGATGTCAATGATTGATCCCCCTCGAGCTGCTGTACCGGACGCTGTAGGAAAATGCAGAAGTGCTGGAATCAAGGTACCGCAGAGATGCTTTTGGGCAAATCCAGCCAACCTGTGCTGAAATTATGATGTATGACTATCATTTATCCTCACACTGGTCCATTAGGTTATCATGGTAACCGGCGACCATCCAATCACTGCCAAAGCCATAGCGAAGGGTGTTGGAATCATCTCAGAGGGTAACGAGACTGTGGAAGACATCGCTGCTCGCTTGAATATCCCTGTTAATGAGGTCAACCCGAGGTACCACCTTGTGTTAATTCTACACAATATCACCGTTACTTGTATTTTTAACGAATATATGTAAATGAGTCAATCTGTCTTTTCAGAGATGCAAAGGCTTGTGTGGTTCACGGTGGAGATCTGAAGGATCTCAGTTGTGAACAGTTAGATGATATTCTAAAATTTCACACAGAGATTGTGTTCGCCCGAACGTCACCACAGCAGAAACTGATTATTGTTGAAGGCTGTCAGCGACAGGTAACATCAGACAAATAATTCACGTTTTCAATGCAGTGAAATTAAAGTTTTGTTATTATTTAGTCACCTTCGTGTAGTCTTCCTCTTAGCAGAGCAAAGGTTGTGTGTTCGATTCCCAGGAAGCAAATGTACTGACAAAATGTATAACTTCAATGTACTGTAAGTTGCTTTGTATAAAAGCGTTTGCCAAATGCATAAATGCTCATGGTGTTCCATTTTTTCCATGGAACACAAATTGTGGAATTTCTTACAATTTTTTTTCTGTTGTCCAGTATCAGTAGGACATAAAAGCATCATTATGGCAGTCGACATGACTTGTGCACTATGTTCTAAGTGTAGCCTGGAGCTATACGAGACCCTTGTGTGTCATTATTCGCTCTCAAATCAAATCATTCGGTACTCCGCATGCAGCTCTTAAATCAAATATGGCACCTGTGGTGTAGGTTTGTGTGGGCTGCTCTTATGACCTATTTAAAGCTTAACAGAAAGGCCACTCTGACAGCTGTTGTATGGAAAACAAGGACATTATTTACATACAGGTTTGGAAAAACTACATACAGTAGTTTTGTGAAGAAGTATCACAAATATATCAAGTATTACTAATGTTACCTGTTGTTTTTGGGTGAATTATTCTTTTAGGGATATTTCAGTTGCTTTAGGTATTAGATTAAATGATTTAGTATCTTACCATGAAAAAATATACATTGTTTAGATAATTGTGAGTCATTATTTCTTATAATTTGTTCCACAGGGAGCCATTGTAGCTGTAACAGGTGATGGTGTGAATGATTCTCCAGCGTTGAAGAAGGCTGATATCGGTGTTGCTATGGGCATCGCAGGCTCAGACGTGTCCAAACAGGCTGCAGACATGATTCTGTTAGACGACAACTTCGCCTCAATCGTCACAGGTGTAGAAGAAGGTACGACGGGTCGCTTTATGTCAGATCTTCTGTGTTTTTAACAGGCTGTATTGCTAATGTTTTCTCTCCACTGCAGGTCGTCTGATCTTTGACAACCTCAAGAAGTCCATTGCTTACACCCTGACCAGCAACATCCCCGAGATCACACCCTTCCTGCTCTTCATTATTGCCAACATCCCCCTGCCGCTTGGAACCGTTACCATACTGTGTATTGACCTGGGAACAGACATGGTCAGTGGACACTTCTCATTTCCTTTCACGCTTCACTGATTCCTAAACAAACACCAAACTTATCAAAAGAAAGTTGACAGATCAATGAATTATTCTGGACTGGTCTGTGCAGTGTGTTAAAAAGAATTTAGATTACAAGGTGGTTTTAAATGTATTCTGCAATTAATTACACACACACACAGCAGTGTTTATAGTTTTGATTTTTTTAGAATTGAAACAGTTTGTATTTGGTCTTCTGTGGTTATATGTCATCTACAGTCTGGACACGGTGTGATTATTGCCATAATTATTATCCTAATCCTGTTATTAGGTTTTAATGGGATGGATGAAAACAAACTTGATTTGTACTAGAGATGACAGTTAATCATTTTCATTGGTTTTCAAGGTCCCTGCCATTTCACTGGCATACGAAGCTGCTGAGAGCGACATTATGAAGAGACAGCCCAGAAACCCTAAAACAGACAAACTGGTGAATGAAAGACTCATTAGCATTGCATATGGACAAATCGGTAGGTGGCCATTTTGAAACTACAGTTTTTTATTAAAATTTTGCTTTGATTTAATAGTCTCAAGTTGGAAACAAATTGACATGTATTAGCTACTGCCTGGGCTGAATGTTAAAAGTGTCATTAAATTTTGAAAAATACTAAAAGATACTTTGTTTTTATTCCACAGGTATGATTCAGGCACTGGCTGGATTTTTCGCGTATTTTGTCATTCTTGCTGAAAATGGCTTTTTACCATCAAGGCTGCTAGGAATTCGTGTGCGTTGGGATGACAAGCATGTTAATGACCTGGAGGACAGTTATGGGCAACAGTGGGTCAGTATTATTTCTTCTCCATAATTTTCTCACCCTCAACACAAAAACAGAACATTGAGAGAACATTGTTATCCATACATTTACAATCAATAGGGATTTGTAAGCGTTAAGGGTTTAAAAGGGACACAAAAACACCATTTGGCACAGTAAAATGATTATTAAAACAGTACCACATTGTGTTCCAGGTCTTCCGTAACATATATTTACACATAAAAACAGACTAACATTGAAACTCTACATCTGCCCTAGTTCACAAGAATGATGTTACCAACATTTTTATTTTGTTCTCAGACATACGAACAGAGAAAGATCGTAGAGTTTACGTGCCACACTGCATTTTTCGCCAGCATTGTGGTCGTGCAATGGGCCGATCTGATCATATGCAAGACCAGGAGAAATTCTGTTTTCCAGCAGGGAATGAAGTGAGTCTGGGGGAGCAAATGAGCTCTGTGCTTAAGCCATGTTCCTAAAGACAGATTTTTATTTGAATCATTTTTCGCCTCCAGGAACAAAATCCTGATCTTTGGATTGTTTGAAGAAACGGCATTGGCTGCGTTCCTGTCTTACTGTCCTGGCATGGATGTGGCTCTCCGAATGTACCCACTCAAGTAGGCCAAAATAATTCATCTGTATAAAACACATGTTTGCATTACTTGTGTTACGCTTGAGATTTAAAATGCTGTTGGTTTTTGTTCTGTGCTTTATCAACAGGCCAAACTGGTGGTTTTGTGCCTTCCCATACTCTCTTCTTATCTTCATTTATGATGAAATCAGAAAGCTCATCCTTAGACGTAACCCTGGAGGTTAATATTTTGCTTTCCTCTTCTCACTATACAGCTGTATATTTATACCAGTTCAGTAGTACATGCTATAAAAACTGAAAATTGTTTTTATGCTTTATTTACAGGTTGGGTGGAGAGAGAGACATATTACTAGATCATCACACCATCATGTCTTTGTAATGTTGTGACATTATTGTAGTTTTGCGGTTTTCAATTTAACCTCTGTCGATTTTAAATATTTTTATATAGAACAATTGTAGAAATAAGATCCTGCTGGTACTGCACACCTTTCTAAAAATAGACCTTAAAACACACATTACATTTTTAAAATGAATAAAATATGTGTTCACTTCACTGCAGATTTGGTCTCATTGAATAAAGATTCTTAATGTCCAGAAATACAAAGTACACTTGCTAAAAAAATGTAAAAAGTAAAAGCATTATTACTAGATTAGCCATGACACATTGAGGGTTCACTATTGTCTAAATATGTAAGTAGCACCAAAGTTGTAGGTTGTTTGTAAGACATTTCAGACTAACTTAAAATGGCTTCTTTTTATCTTTTTCAAATGGTTAACAGCCTAGTGACTTAGAAGAAAAGAAATCATGTTGTCATGGATACAAACCAGTAGCTCTAAAGTATTTCATTCAGAATTTGAGGAACAGAATGTGCCTGAATTTTTTTCAGTCTTTCATTCATTTGAAGTCCTGTGGAATGTTAAGCCATTCATTACCTTTAATTATCTTACACGTCACGACTCTGAGAGTTTTTCCATTTTGAGCTTGACCTACATGAAGTGTCATGATTCACTTTCACAGCTCAAGCTGACTGCTGATAAACTGATTCATAACTAAATCTGTTCTGTATGACATATATTGTCTACTGTGTTCATATGAGCCCTTTTGGTTATTATCTATTTTGTTCCACACCTGTGCCTAGTTACTCTGAACATCTATTTATAGCCTTCTGTTTATTGAATGCATTTTTGCGGTTTATAATGTATTTTGGTGACCCAACTAACAATTGTAGGTTGTAGAAATGTTTACGCTCCAAACTTAACGTTAAAAACCTAATTTTGAAAGATTTAGGAATGGGTTTTTTTCAGTTTTGTAATTGTTGTATTAACGTTTTGTTTAAACATAACATTATTTAAACATTCCTGCAAGAACGTTATGGATAACTTTGAGCACCATTTTGCATCTAGTTATATATGGAACCATATGTTATAGTTGATGTATATACAAAGAACATACAGACTCCTTGCTGAACTAAAGCTAATTGCCTTTGGTGAGCATTTGCTTGAAATGGTAAATGAATATTCCCTCTTTGCTTCAATTAGTAAATTAAAATAACAGAAATAATGTACAGAATATATCAGGCAGGGCATCATCTGTAAACCAGCTTACAGGCCTACACAAGTGGTTTATAAAAAAGGTAGGAACCAGACCTGAGCAGGATGTCAAGCAGACGTATGAACTGCTTGAAGAGGCAAATTGTTGAGTCCCTCTGAGAACTTGATTGCATTCGGCACCCGCAACAGAGGTTGCCTGAGTGAAATGGTAACAGATGACTCATGCTTCAGGCCATGCAAGCCACAGCGCACTGCACTGAACACAGTGACATCCATTCAAAGAGCAGGTTGGCCAATACAGACACTTTGTACTGTTTGATAGGTTACATGAGCTACTAATCTGAGATAGTAAATGGACACTCACCTTTTCCTCTGTGTTTAAAGGACATAAACATGAACTAATGAATCAATTCATATGAATTCATAATCCAGCTTACAGGCATAAAGCAGGTTGTAAAATCAGACAGATTTACTAATATACAGAATTTGAACAGGTCTTGTCAAGCCAGGGAGTGAGTGTGACATAAAATGAAATGACTATATATATTCCACACCACAGGATGGCTGAAGATTTGATTCAGTAATGTAAAAGCCCCTGGGTAATGATCTAAAGAATTGTATTTGAATAATGTATCAATACAATGTTATTTATTTTGGCAACAAAGTGGGCGGCTGGTCTTTCCTCGCTTTCATCACATTTCATTATTCAGCCACCTGGCCGATCTAGTTGCATTTGTAGGCTACAAACCTCCTTTGATCCATCTTTTGAACGCATGCCATGCATTTATTTGGGATACACATTCTTTAATCTTTGCGTGTTTTGCAGTTGCATTTTTAAGTATGATTATATTTAGAAACATTTATGAATTGTTTTAAATACAGAAACCTTTATGGGTGTTTATTTGTATTGCATTTTAAATTATCAATGAATTGGTAAAGAACATCGTTTTCATGTTTGTGGGCGTGGCATGCCGCAACCTCTCCATACACTCTCTGTCTACGCTAATAAAGCAAAAGATCCGGTATCCATATAAAATAGGAAAGAAACATTGTAAAACCAAAGTAGCTTAGTATTAAAACGACATATCTAAAATAAATTTAGTTTAGTTGGACAACGGACGCTACAGTTATGAAGTTATGAAGAGTCACGTGACGTTAGGTAAGTGACGTTTTTGCCATAACTAACATTTCTTCAAATTTATTTAATTTTTGAAAAAGCGTCCATAAATTCTTTAATTTTGATCTCCACTGTGCGTCTATATAATTTTGTAGATGGTAACTCCGCCCCCTTCAGGATTATACCATTAAAAAAAATTAGCCGATCAACAAACATTAACAAAGCTTTTTAAAATAATAAAGCGATAGAAAGGCAAATGAAATTATTGTTACTGACATTTATTGAGAATGGATTATGATGACATTACAACTTGACAAACAGCAATCGTAAAGAATTACGAAAATAAATCAGTGCGCGGCCTGCGCGACTGAGGCAAATCCCCCTGTGACGTCATTCCTAATTGCAAGTGCCCATCCGGTTGGTTTGAAAAGCCGGATTCCCAATTTCCCTCATTGAGTGTTTGGCGGGTGTTGCTGGATTCATGTAAGTGTGTTTTGTTAATTATAACTTGACACGTTTCGTTAAATTAGATGTCCTAATAATTTAATAGTGTTTATAAAAATGTCAAACACGAGAGCTGAGGATTTTATATGAATTGTTTAACCAGCGTTCAGATGCGTTTATGCGGTTTACAAAACGAACTACAAACGAGAAACACGCAGTTTGGTTTAATCATTTGCAAGCGTCTCCTGTATGTTCTTAATTTATATGAAATTTACTTGTAAACAATCTTGTAAGGTCAAGATGTTTTGCTGAACAGCTGATAAAAAAAATTATGCTTTCATAATCTACCTACTGTACTACAATTTTGCATGTAAACCCTTACAGGGTTTGATGATATGTTAACAAAAAACCTTTAATGGCACGAAGTTTGTTAATAAACTATTATAAGTTATATATAGGTATTGTTTATAATAAGTTTAATACGTGTTTCTGTCATACAGAGATGGTGCGCAACAGCATCAGAAAAGGGCCAGAGACCACAATGGCCATCCAGTGCTGGGGACTCAGGAGCTGGCCTTCGCAGGGGGCTCACGGTGGGGGTGTGTGCCGGCCGCATCCCTACCTATCGGGGTCTCCTGCGGAGATCCTGGCAATGGGGTCTTTGGCAGAGGACCGGCCACCAAGGCTGCAGGACCAGCGGTGGACGAAACAAGGTTTGTGTTGTCTTTTGTACTTGATTCAAGATTCAAGAGATTTATTTGTCACATACTAGTCATACAGAATACAACAAGTAGTGAAATGTGCGTCCAGACGCTCAGTTATACTGTGCAGATAAATAACATTGTAAAGGGTCAAAATCTTTTAATTTCATACTCACCCTTTTTTAGAAACACTGTCAAGTATTACAAAGTAAGCCCACATTGCCCCTCCAATCCAAAACACAATTGAGATGTCCAGTCCAGTGATCTGGGCTTCCATTGTTAATTTTGATTTGATTCTGTCATACAGAATCAGAGTTGTTGCACAGCAGTGGCAGAGAGTGGACCCGAGTCTCTCTTCCGGGGGTTCGGGTAGATTGGTGGCTGTCCAATGCTGGGGACTTAGGAGCTGAACTCCAGGGGGGCTCCTGGTGGTGGTGTGTGCCAGCTGGGCATGGAGTTTGTTATGGGGGAGTGTCAGCCTTTTGGAGATGATGCCCTCGCCACAAAGGTCTCCCTCGATGGTTAGCCACCCTGGCAAGTGTGGGGGTGGCCCCCACCTAAAGTGTCTTCTGAGGGGATCCTGGCAATGGGGTCTCTTGCAGAGGACTGGCCACCAAGGGAGTAGGACCAGCACACAATACAAGGTTTGTAGGTTGTTTTTTTTTTTTGGAAACTTCTCATTTCTAACTTCTAACTTTAAATGCTTTCACTTTGAAACTGTGAAACATTGAAAAATGTATCCATGTTGACCCCGTAACCAAGAACAACGGAGATGGCTAGCACCGTGTTCTCGTGTTCTGGGCCTCGTTTTCATTTGTTAATTCAGCCTGTTGCTTTGCCTCACATCCAGCCCTGTTGGCTTGAAATTTTGCATGTAAAGTGATTCGTGGTATAAATGCGTTTATTCATGCAGGTTTTTGTTTCTGTTATAGAGTGTTGGTGCACAGCAGCAGGGGAGAATGGACCTGAGGTAAACGTGACAAAACCGGTCACCCATCCTTTTTAACTTGTAACTGAAGTAATGTTCTTGTAACAAAAACAGTCCCAGAGTTTGATGGCAGAGATAGGTTTCTTAATGCACGAGTATGTTCTCTTGATACAGGGATGGTGTGCAGCATTGGTCTGTGGGAGATTGATGACCATCTTATGCTGGGGACTCAGAAGCTGGGCTTTGCAGGGGGCTCACAGTGGGGGTGTGTGCCGGCCACACTCCTGCTGGTTTCTCCTGCAGGGTTTCTAGCAATGGGGTCTCTGGCAGAAGACCGGCCATGAGAGCAGCGGGACCAGTGGTGCGCAAAGCACAGTCTCTGTTGGCTTTTGTACTTTTTCAAATCCTTCTCATTTCAAACTCCGTTTTTGTTTGCAGTGTTTCAGTTTTCCAAAATGTTAGGGTTAATCCATCCCGTTTTGTTCTCCCTCAACAGTTGGCCGGTCTCCTGCGGGGATCCCGGCAATGGGGTCTCTGGCAGAGGACCGGCCGCCAAGGCTGCAGGACCAGCGGTGGACAAAAGGTTTGTGTTGTCTTTTGTTCTCTGTTAAAATCTTAATTTCATAATTGCATGGCAAATGTAGGGGCGGCCCCCACTTAAGGTGTCTCCTGAGGGGAACCCGGCAATGGGGTCTCTGGCAGAAGACCGGCCACCAGAGCAGTGGGACCAGTGGCACAAAGCACGGTTTGTGGTTTTTTTTTTTTTTTTTGTACTCCTTTAGAAACTTCTTATTTCTAACTCTGTTTTTAAGTGCTTTCACTTTAGAACTGTGAAACATTGCAAAATGTATCCATGTTGACCCTGTAACAAAGCACAACTGAGATAGCTAGCACAGTGGTCTGGGCCCCATGTTCCTTTTGGTTATCTGAAACTTGCAGTGTAAAATTGCAGTGTATGATGGCATAAATGCGTTTATTCATGTAGGTATTTGTTTCTGTTATACAGAGTTTGTGCGCAGCAGCAGTGGAGAACGGACCTGAGGTAAACATGACAAAGCCAGCCACCTTGCTTTTATAACTTGTAACTGAAGTCATGTTCTTGTAACAAAAACAGTCCCAGAGTTTGATGGCACAGATACGTTTCTTAATGCATGAGTGTTCCCTTGATACAGGGATGGTGTGCAGCATTGGTGGACAACGGTCTTGCTGGGGACTCAGAAGCTGGGCTTTGCAGGGGGCTCACAGTGGGGGTGTGTGCCGGCCACCCCCCTGCTGGTTTCTCCTGCAGGGTTTCTAGCAATGGGGTCTCTGGCAGAAGACCGGCCACCAGAGCAGCGGGACCAGCGGTGCACAAAGTACGGTTTGTGTTGGCTTTTGTACTCTTTCAAATCCTTCTCATTTCAAACTCAGTTTTTGTTTGTAGTGTTTCAGTTTTCCAAAATGTTAGGGTTAATCCATTCCGTTTTGTTCTTCCTTAACGGTTGGCCAGTCTCCTGTGGGGATCCCGGCAATGGGGTCTCTGGCAGAGGACCGGCCGCCAAGGCTGCAGGACCAGTGGCGGACAAAACAAGGTTTGTGTTGTCTTTGTTCTGTCAATCTTTTAATTTTATAGCATTTAATTCTAAATCTTTTAATTTCATAATTGCATGGCAAATGTAGGGGCGGCCCCCACTTAAGGTGTCTCCTGAGGAGAACCCGGCAATGAGGTCTCTGACAGAAGACCGGCCACCAGAGCAGCGGGACCAGTGTCACAAAGCATGGTTTGGAGTTTTTTTGTACTCCTTTAGAAACTTCTGATTTCTAACTGTTTTTAAATGCTTTCACTTTGGAACTGTGAAACATTGCGAAATGTATCCATGTTGACCCCGTAACCAAGCACAACTGAGATAGCTAGCACAGTGGTCTGGGCCAGTGTTCCTTTTGGTTATCTGAAACTCGCAGTCTGATGGCATAAATACGTTTATTCATGCAGGTTTTTGTTTCTGTTTTAGAGAGTTGGTGCGCAGCAGTAACGGAGATCGGACCTGAGGTAAACGTGACAAAGCCAGTCACCTTGCCTTTATAACTTTGAAAGTTTACTTGTAACTGAAGTCATGTTCTTGTAACAAAAACAGTCCCAGAGTTTGATGGCAGAGATACGTTTCTTAATGCATGAGAGTTCCCTTGATACAGGGATGGTGTGCAGCATTGGTGGACAACGGTCTTGCTGGGGACTGTTATAGATACGTTTCTTAATGCATGAGTGTTCCCTTGATACAGGGATGGTGTGCGGCATTGGTGGACAACGGTCTTGCTGGGGACTCGGAAGCTGGGCTTTGCAGGGGGCTCACAGTGGGGGTGTGTGCCGGCCACACCCCTGCTGGTTTCTCCTGCAGGGTTTCTAGCAATGGGGTCTCTGGCAGAGGACCGGCCGCCAAGGCTGCAGGACCAGCGGCAGACAAAACAAGGTTTGTGTTGGCTTTTGTTCTGTCAAAATATTTAATTTCATAGCATTTAATTCAAAATCTTTTTAATTTCATAATTGCATGGCAAATGTAGGGGCGGCCCCCACTTAAGGTGTCTCCTGAGGGGAACCCGGCAATGGGGTCTCTGGCAGAAGACCGGCCAGCAGAGCAGCGGGGCCAGTGTCACAAAGCACGGTTTGTGGGGTTTTTTTTGTACTGCTTTAGAAACTTCTCATTTCTAACTGTTTTTAAATGCTTTCACTTTAGAACTGTGAAACATTGCAAAATGTATCCATGTTGACCCCGTAACCAAGCACAACTGAGATAGCTAGCACAGTGGTCTGGGCCCCATGTTCATTTTGGTTATCTGAAACTCGCAGTGTGATGGTATAAATGCGTTTATTCATGCAGGTTTTTGTTTCTGTTATAGAGAGTTGGTGCGCAGCAGCGGAAAACGGACCTAAGGTAAACATGACAAAGCCGGTCACCCATCCTTTTTAACTTGTAACTGAAGTCATGTTCTTGTAACAAAAACATTCCCAGAGTTTGATGGCAGAGATATGTTTCTTAATGCATGAGTGTGTTCCCTTGATACAGAGCTGGTGTGCAGCATTGGTCTGTAGGAGATTGACCATCTTATGCTGGGGACTCAGGAGCTGGACTTTGCAGGGGGCTCACGGTGGGGGTGTGTGCCGGCCACACCCCTGCTGGTGTCTTCTGCAGGGTTCCGGCAATAGGGTCACTGGCAAAGGACTGGCCACCAAAGCAGCAGGACCAGCGGTGCACAAACTAAGGTTTGTGTTGGATTTATACTCTAGCTTCATGCAAATTGTGTTCAGGTCATTTTAGTGCTTTTCTTGAGTAAACAGTTAAACTTGTCCAAGCACTCTTAAACATTGCTAAGGGAGCCCACATTTGCCATAAATTAAGTGCAACTGTTGGCAAACCAGTACAGTGACCTTGGTGTCCATGTTAATCTTCATCAGTCCAACCTGGTGTTTCTCTGCACGTCATGTTTAAAAAATATTTGATGGCACATGCATGTTAACGCACATTTGTTTTCTGGCTTTTGCAGGAGACTCTGTTTGTGGGAATCTTTGATGGATTTCTATAATACTACTTGAATGATTTAAATGATTAAGTGTCTGGTTGACTGCTCAGTGTATTCCCTTGTGTATTTAAATCAGTGTATTATCAGCTCTTGTGTGTTATCAGCTTTGTTTTATTGTATTATAATACATTTTTTTTTATACCCTTGTCCTGTGTATTACTGTTTCAGTAGTCAGTCTGGATTGTCTTAATAAAATTTGCAATAATACCACGTTCTGTTTTCTGTGTTGTACATGTTTGATACATTTCCTGTTTTTCTATTATATGTAAAGCTGCTTTAAAGCAATGTGAGGTTTTAAAAAGCACTCTATAAATAAAATTTACTTGAATTAAGCCCAATTATACTTGAATGTACCTTTTAAAGCTTTTAATGTGTTGTTATAAATAATTTACAAACAATTTTGAAGAAAATGTTGCAAGTAGTTTGTCCAACATAAACATCCTGTTTAATGTCATGGTTTCTGAGTAGTTGTCCATCTGACATTCAGTACTATGGACAGGTTTGTAAATGATAATTAATGCACATGAATTTTGGTGTTAACGTTAAACGAAGATGTCGTACAAAACGAAAAAAGATATATCCAATCTGTTCATTCAACAACTGAAGAACAGTTACATTGTTATAAGTCTTGATCACATTTAAGGCAACTGTTTTTGACGCTTGTGAAGAATGGGGAGCTTTCCGGTGACCTTTGCTTTTTGAGCGACATCTTTCATCACTTGAATCGGCTCGAGCTACAGGGCAGAGATCAAACAGTAACGCAACTTGAGAAACTAAGACATGTCATTTCTCTCATTAGCTATGGAGGCTAAATTTTTGGCATTTATTGCTGTTGTGGTTTAAATAAGGTCACTAAACTCATTTACTTGGACAAAAACACCAAGAAACAATATTTGAACAATACAGACAATATAAACATAAACAATATAGAACTGGCGCGGTTTTGAGATGTCATCAGCCAATCAGTTGTTAGGACTGCGGCACCTGCGTAATCACGTGACACTTGCGGCTCGGGTGATTGGCTGAGGTCCTACCTCACGCCCAGAAATGATTATTTAATTATAATTTCTGACAGGTGCAACGTACAAATGGAGATATTACAGAACAAATAAACGAATAAATAACACGTCTTTTGAAAACAACACAACTCAGGTTTTGTATTAGCAAACGCGTGAGGATTGTTCAACCAATCTTATATTCGCCACATCAGAAATAACAGCATATGTTGTGAGTAAATTATGACAGGATTTCTATTGTGGGCTTTATATTATAGCGAAGTTTAAGCCTGTCTTAACTTCAAGGTCTTTTTTCTCGTTGTACGGGCCAAAACCTTTTATTAACCCAGAGCAGTGAGTCTAAACACAGACGTTTGTTTTTATCAAAGTGTCGTAGGTTGTTTTCCAGTAAATGTAACTTGGCTGGAATAGCATCACTTCACTAGCCTGGAGAGAATCGAGCTTTTGTTGGGCTGAAAATGGGGCTTGATTCAGGGGCTCAATCGCTTCGTGACGGGAATGAAATGCTGTTCAGAACAAAGACTCTGTGGTAAAATAGTCTTTTATTTGTCCGCTTTGAGACGAGCACATAATCAAGGGGCAGGAAATCCCACAGTTGAAGCTTTTGTTATCAATCTTTGGCATATTGATCGTAAGATGAATTTGAATTCTGAATTTAAAGCTTCATTTTTGGCACTTTGGCTCTCTGGTACTTGATTCTGATTGGTCAGTCAGTCATGGTTAGTGACGTAATTCCTTATACACTGTCTGCTATACAAAGCTACGTGGTGTTATACATTTTGCAGTATACATTTGAGAAAATTATATTATTTCGTTATTATATTATATATAGAATAATTTGAACACCGAAAACACAAAATGGGCAATACAACTTTGAGTAAGTTATGACAGGACATGAAATATGTTTTCTCCTTAAAGCTGCAATCTGAAACTTTTGCTTTTCTGTCGCCATCTCTGTTTGAAATATAAAATTGCAGGTTAGTTTATGTAGGTTTTTTTAACATGTTAAAGTCAAACAAAGTCACACTGACATTTCCCGGGAAGAAGAGCCCGACAACTAAAATAATTTCTTTTCAGTTTCAAAAACTGATCTATTATATACTTGCCTAAAAACAGATTTTTGTTCATTTTTAACCAAAGAAGTAACAGATTGCAGCTTTAAACGATGATTTCATGTGTTCTTGTACTTCTTGTTCAGCAGAGGTCAGACAGTACTACACCTCACCCTGTATTTCCAGTATGATTTGATAGGGCACATTAAGCTTTCAACAAGTTACGTAAAGGTTGAGAGCTACATGGCAACAGACCACACACTGTTTCTTTCTTGTGCCCTGCTGCTTTCTGGACCAGATCCTGCTGTTAACCTTGTCAGTTTGATTACATGTCACACTTGTCTGTGGTGCTTGAAGCAAAACTCTTTCTTCATGTTAAAATAGTACATTAAATTTCTCTGTACAGGTTAAAGGTTTTCTTATTTTATAGTGAAGTTACATTTATTTTTATCTTTATTGTTTCTATCACATCATTCACGTTTAGTTTATATTTGCAAGTGGAGGCCGTATAGTTTAGAAAAATCTATTATTTTTATTTATACTCTGTTGCCCTCTACTGGCAATGGTATTAAATTTCCTTTTCATAAAAATGGGGGAAGCAAAACTTTATTTAGATGTCAACTAAAGCACGTTTTACTTCATTCACTGTAATGCATGTTTGCATTTTCTTAGCTTTCAATTTCACAGATACCTGAATGATTTGCAGTTCATAAATTTAAGTCTTATTGTGTCTGAGATCACAAATCATTTCTATACCCTCCCTGAATAAACTCTACGGACAGAAGGCACCATGAGAATCCTTCAGATTCTGAAGTAATTACATTGAATTTCACACCCCTGGCTGAGCTCGAGTGTCTGACACATCTGCAATGCAGTTATCTTCTAAACTGTTGCTGCTGGAGGAGTCATTTTCTATTTGTTAGAGAACAGAAGCTAAGAAATTGCTGGTGGGTGGCAGACAGTAAACAAACACTTATCACCTGAACACACAGTCATTAACCTGTCAGCATTAGCATGAGCTTGTTAGCAGAGTGAGTTATCGTGAGTTTCGAAAACAGCTGACACGCTGAGATATGACAGTATGCATTACTGCTGAAAATCCTGCCTCATCATAAATGCGACCAAAATGTGGAATTGCTTAAAATGAGACAAGTGATACAAAAACTTTACGCAACATTCAAACGTAAACTTTATAAAGACATTATTTCCAGTCTCTGTGTAACTCCAGCTGCACACTCAAAGATTTAATCTGCAAATGAAGATTTCTCATAGAAAATGCTGTGATTCTGCACGGTGTTGTTTATTTGGGTTGATGTGGTTTAGTGGTTTATATATTATGCTTAGATATAATGTGTTTTATATGTAAGGAGTAATAAAAGGTGATTGTTGAGTAGCTGTTCTGTGCTGTGGTACGGTTAGTGATCACACTACATGCACACCACGCCTGAAGCCAGTCGAACCGTGCTCCGGCCTACTTCTTCATCCGAGTATGGTAATGAGGTTCAGGCAAGGTTTGGAGTGATTACACTGGTCAAACGAACCAGGCTTTGGAGGTCAAACACGATCGGGTGCGGTTCAGAATGCCTAGTGTGAAAACACCTTAATTTCATATGCAGGGACTTTGTAAGTTATAAACAGTGACTTTGTAGCACTGTGCAAACGTTGATGCATGTATTTTAATAGTTACATTGTGTTACTCTCTGCGTTACTTCACTTCTAGTTGATAAAAATGGCTATGTAAGGAAGAGTTTTGGGATCTAATTCTCTAGCATGATTGGACAGAATGACAAATGCAGGCTGCACTGTTTGCTCATTTCTGTTTGATTGTATCAGTAGATGTGATTTAAAGGGAATCAGTTTTACAGAACGTGTGAGAAATGATTTCTGGGAGAGATTTAGCTCATACACTGAAGCTGGATAAAAGGATTGTAAGTTAAGACTTCAGCTGTTCTGAATTGATATAGAAATTGACCTGTGATATTTCTTCTCAAGATTTGATAACACTATTATTTGACCATAATCTTTTGACCATGTTTTCTCTGTCCTGTAACAGAACTTCTTTTGGCATTTTTGAAGAATTAAAGACAAGTTTATATAAACTTGTCTGTTTAATATAAACTGTTTATAACTTTGCCTTAAACAGATTCTTCTTCTATTTACATGTAGCAAAATAAATATGAGTGACATACAGTAAACAAAACAATGACTTATGTCACAGTGAAATTTTACTATTATTCATGATGATTGCCTACTAGGAACCAGATAAAATGATCAGTAGTTTGTTTAGCTCTAAATTCCTGTTGTGTTACTGTAACTTATTTTAAAATACTGCCTAGGCTTAAATAACTGCCTAGGAAATAAGGCTTTTCTGACATTAAAAAAATGAAGCAGTAAGTGAATTAATTTAAATGTAAATGTTTATTATTTTAAGGGGAAAAATTAAAGCAGTTGAAATCAGACGTTTTATTGGTCAAATCAGACCCTCTACTGGTCAAATACAGTAATAGCAGCCACAGTTTTAATGGTTATCAAATCTAGACATGCAGGTTAATGTATTTTGCTATAATTCTCATCTACCTGGTACCACATAAAATATTGAAATATAAAGTGATGTTGTTGTAGTATTTACTTTAATCCATCAATATTAGACATTTATAGAATTTCTGAGATTGTCTGGTTTTATTAGGACTGTGTATAATGCAAGCAGATCTAGTGGTTTAGGCAGTGAAGGTAGAGGACACATTATGTGTAATAGGATGCATTTGGATGAGCAAAATGAGCCGTTGGCAGTCCGGCACCTTCACAACAAGCTTTGATGGATCTCCTTTCGGCTGCCAGGAGACAGAGTGACTGAGCCATGGAGAATGCATGCAATAAAACATGGGTTCCATGAACCCACCCCCAAAAAAATCTCACGTTCAGAGAGAAAACTCACTCAGAAGCCAATACGCTATTCCCCAAAAGTTTACTGCACTTTAGTATTTAAGACCTTATCCATTAGCTCTTATTCAGAAAACCACATAAAAACATGTAGTTTTAAAAGCAAAAACACAAAGACAAATCTGGTAGGTGGACAAGAACATTTACTTTAACGGAGGAAGAATTCTCGAAGTTTCAAAAAGTGTGTTCGAATCGCAAGTCATTGATTACCCGGGTAAGCTTTCAGAATGAAAAGTGTCATGAGCACAATAAAAAGGGTTGACTGTGATTATGGCCTTGCTGTGAATTAGAGGTCTTTGGCAGTTTGGCTTAATGTCTTTTGATTATGTTTAAGTGCTGGAATGGGGCTCATCTGGAAACTAGCATTCGTGTGGGATGCATGTGACATAAAAGAAGAAGCGAGTGGCACACGCCAGAGGAAAGAGCACATTTAAAACGCAGTGGATTTCAGTAATTGCCATGAGACAATGAGGGGGTCAGTTCTTTACAACCTGACTGCTTTTCAAAGCATGAAATCCATGAATTGTATGACATGTATTAATAATGAGAGTACAGGCCCACGAGGGACTTTCATATTCCACAGTTAAAGCATCAGACATTGATCAGTTGGACACAGGTCACAGCTCTAATGGCTGTGCTTTTACTCTGAAGGATTTAATGAAGATATTGTAATGGATTTTTACTTAGTACTTAGTGAAGGTCTGCATTTACAGCATATGCGTGTTGAGATGCTTAAAATTGCACTTTATATAATGTTTAACTTTTTTAATGTTTAAATATTTCATAGCTAGCTCTGAATGTTAAGTAAACACAATGACATTATCAAAACATCTCCCTGTTGGTTTTGCTTACCAGCCAGCCCAGCAACATTGGCTGGACCAATGGCGTGAGTTGAGGGCTTAGACTGTCCATTCTCCTGACCAATGGCAGACTGGGAAACGTGTCAGAAAAAACAATTATTTGTTTTGGGATTGCAATCCCTTTTGATGTCACTAGTGGTGCAGAAATGACACATTTCAGTTTTTAAACTCTGTCAAACCTGAAGTGTTTGTTTTCTTTGTCTGCTCTAAAACATATTAATCGCTTTTCATTGAGTATAAAACTCAACGTCGATGTCACAGAAGTCATCAACAATCCTGCATGGTCTACAGCCCGAGCTCAAACCAATCAGACTGTAATCGTTAGTTCAGTATATGACATGCTGACAGGTTAGGGGCCAATCTGTCTATTTAATAGTTACAACATTTAATTGGTCACACTCTGTTAATCCTGCTGTATCCATAACTCTGTTGTTGTCTTATGCCGACCTGTTTGCTCGACTGGGGTGCGTGTTGGATGCCCTGATCGATGTTTACTTCAGGCCATATGTTAATATGGATGGTCGCACCACTGACACAGTTATGATTATTAAGCCCTGCTAATGAATTGAAGATGACAGAGATACACTTCCAAGCGATGCCACTGTTGCTAATTGCTAGGTGATTTTAATTAAAGCCCCCGGCACTTTAAGTGACTGATCAGAACACTTTATAGGCTTGTTCCTACAGTGACGAAGGCTTGTGTGTTTTGCTCATGCAAGCGTTTCTTTCTGACAAGAACACTTAAATGAGCACAGACTTAATTAGAATGGGACCAGCGGGTGCCGGGGAGAGGAGTGTGTTGACATCTACCCGTGCTGGTGTTAAGCTCGGTCAGCATTTTTCCATCTCTCTGGCCATCGAGGGATTTGAAATGCAAAAATGAGTCTAATATGAAAGAATAGATACTTTAACCTCCCCGAAGACATTAGCCAACACCTGAAAGCTCTTCCGTGAGACATTCCTCCAGGAAAACTTCTTCTAACTTTAAAGTTGTTAAGAAGTCAGACCTTTATCTGAGAGACATACCATGATTGTAGTAATTAGAGAAAACCTGCATTGCATTGTGTGATAGAATATTTCAATCATTGCTGTAGTTTAAGTGTTAATGACAGACTCAAAAACAGAGTTAACAAGCATCATATGCTATAGTGCCCAGAGAATTTTTCTAATTACTCTGGAGGTGCAAGACAATGAAGACACTTTGCCTGATTTCACACAAGATTTCTCACTCTTAAAAGTATGGTAGGCATTTTCAAAGAGGCTAGCAATAGCAACCTAGCTTTGAAATTTACATAGTTGGACAGTCAAGTAGGACGTATCATTTCGTTCAGGCCGAATACATTGATTGGGTGAACATTTTCTGGTCCTGTGTTGTGATCCACAGAAGATATATTTATGTAATTATATTTAGATCACTTCACGTAGCAGTTGCTGAGTAAAGAGATTTTTAGCCAGCATAACAAAAATGTTTTTGAAACAAATCCTTTACCCTGCCTGTAAGCAACGTACACTCCAACTCTTTTAAATTACTATTAACGGTTATAGTGGCTTTTTGCCCACAATAAGATGTAGTTACAGCATCAACATAGAAAAGGCTAACCAGACAAACTCTGACCCCTGGTCTTTCACTTAGTTTAGATGTGCATGAACTATATTTAAAGACACTTGACACATCCAGTTTTGCCCATTAGAAACTGCATGTTCCTGTAAGTTTGGAAAAAAAGTAGATCTACACCTAATGTATAATTTCAGCAGAATTATTAATCAGCTGTAGTGTCAGTGCATGAAAGCTTAAGTCAAGGCAACCGTTCCTCATGTCCCTGCTTTGAGCTGCGCGTCTGCTACTCTGACTCCTGCCTTTGTTTTCTCACTGCATGGCTTGCGGCTGTGAGTTAATGCAGGAGCAGAGCTGCATTCAGAGGCAGGTTGAATAGTAAATGACTTTAAAATGGTGTGGTATGCAGAGTTCCCGCAGAGTGCACTCTGGCCACCTGGTGGCAGTCACAGCATATCGAAACGCAGCCTCATTTCTTTTTTTACAGGTGTTTTTTCTTTGTCAAGGCTCATAAGAGCTCATGTGTCAAAAGCACTATCCTTTTCTGCCTAAACCGGTGAAACTGAGACTAAATTTATGTACCTTCATACAGATTTTCCCTTCCTGTTCTTCAAAGAGAAATTACATTTGTGCGATATTGTACTATATTTTTATTCATCTTCGGTTACCGTTACGGAGTCGGAAGTAGAGCGGCACCAATTAAATTGTAATGAAATGTGTACGAGTAAAGTGTGTTTCATGTAGTTCGGTACTCTGGCAACATGCCTGAATATTACATGTGTTTATATTTAGCTGCTTGATTTGCTAAGATTCAGTGTTCTCAGGGGTCCGTCTCTCCTTTTGTTGAGGAAGTTTAAGTCAGCACAGAAGCTTCTCTGCTTTCATTTCCACCTTCCTTTGAGCATTGGAGACAAAC
The DNA here is from genome assembly GCA_036877625.1 of Ambastaia sidthimunki. Taxonomy (NCBI): domain Eukaryota; kingdom Metazoa; phylum Chordata; class Actinopteri; order Cypriniformes; family Botiidae; genus Ambastaia; species Ambastaia sidthimunki. Next base: position 116,566 of record JAZGTK010000073.1, on the reverse strand, counting down.
TCTTTGAATTGAACGCCCAGGTGTGTAAATTGAAAGTTGTGTTTTTGAATCCATAGGATTTTCATGTGTGGGAGAGTGAACACGATGCCCTGGAGAACGACAAGGCACAACGGGGACAAACGTATGTAACACCTATTTATTCTTTTCTCACGAATCGCACGTGCAAATGTCTGAATGGTTTTGAATTATAGGTGTTTTTCCCACTCGTCATGTCCAATTTTCACCGCCCACAGTGATGTATTCTGGCAAGATGTTTCTTTATTTTATTTCAAACATTTTTTTAGCTCCGTTTTAGAACAGACAAGAAATAATTTACCTCCAGTTTGTGTTTTTGATGAGCCTTCGTAATTACCGGAAAACGTACAATGCAGTAAACATTTATAAGTACATTTATTTGTTGGTTTTATGTGTTTTTCTATTAAAATGTGTCAATAATTAAAGATTAGTTGAAAAGACTATTAAAATACGACGTGCGCAGTGATTGGTCACGTTATGTGTCAATCAGATCTTCTCTTCCTGTCTAGGTGGGTGGTTCTTTGGACAGAATAAGATGCAAAGTGGACCAGAATCTGTGCACAATGTAGCCCAAAATCTAGGTAGGCAAAACTATTTACAGCATCCTGTCTACATTGAGATCACGAGAAGTGACTAAAAAAAACTTGAGTCTGCAAATGCATACAATGTAAACACAATGTAAGGGGAGTTTAATCTAATTCAAGTTCTTTACTTGATGTAAAAAAGAACAACATTGCAAAACAGACACGAATGTGAGAAAAGGTGTTGAAAAGAGCGTGCATTTTAACCTTGAAAACAAAAAGACTGAAATGAATTTACTCCAAGGCCATAAATTTTCTCCTCACATTGTCAGTCACTAGGTACTAAGAATGCATACATTATTCATGACTCTGTGGTATCCTTACACATGTTGTAGGGACAAATGGAGTGTTAAAAAATAGCCTTAAGCCCAGTTAGAGAGTTCCCGCGCTGGCAGAGAACAGCCATGTGTTCTGAGCAGCTTTCCATCAGGCTTTGACAGACAGTCTGAGTTATTGATTCTACAGGAAGTGCTCGACAGGGATTCTGGGACTGGCATGGCGAAGATCGAAAAAGGTCCTATGGCTCCACACCTACATGCGGCATCACGCTTCAGTTTCCTGTCAGGTTGAGATATACTTCAGCGCGGTGGCGGATGCCAGAATGAAGCCAAAGGTATTTCGCGTCATTTTTAGGTGCTTTGCAAAGTCGCTTTTCCGAGTCTGGGGGTGCCAGTGCGGGCCGAATAATTTCGATTTAAATAAAATGAAAGACGCTTCGTTGACCGCGGCCTGCGGTCGTTTTCCGACGGGCTTCGTAGAGTGTCTTTATCCCTTAGAATTTACGTTTTAGATATTTTAATTTAAGGCTTGCAGAAAATATTAATTAAAGAACTGCTACAACAAACGCCTGATTAATGTTACTTATACTGTGCAACTAGATTATATTATGGCATGTGTACATTGATGTGCCAGAGTAGCTCACTGTGAGCATTAATTAGTGTTTATTTAAAGCTTCTTTGAAACAGTATGTCTTGTGAAAAGCGCACAAAAAAATCTTGACTAGACTTGATGAAATAAGCGTGTTACAAATTACCTCATGATATCACTCACAATTATTTATTGCCTCTGCCTAATTTCAAAGAAAAGCCGGCTGTACTGCAGTACTCTCCTCCTTCCTATTACACAAATTTTATGACTTAAACACACTCTATATTCCCAGGAGACTCATCTCCAGGATCCGCTCCTTAAAAACTAAGTGTTTAATCATTGTATTGTCCTGATTATGGCCTTAATGCAGCCAATTGCACCCAATGAGAGGGGTAAAACCCCCAGGAGAGCATAACTATCAGTTGTGGGCAGGCCAGTCGCATCAGAGATTCATAACTAAAGCTTAGTGAACTCTGCTTCAGTACATTTACTCTTCTAATTTGCACTTCGGTCTAAAGAGAGATCGTTTCAGTTTAGATGCATATTAATTAACTAAAAATATTGCTTGGCGAAGACAAGGTTATGGACAGCAGTTGCCTCGTTAAAACTTGTTTTTAAATTCTGATAAAATGTCAGCAGATAATGTGATCCGATTTTTTTAAAGCCATGACCAGTAATTTAGCCCCGTCAACACTGTTGAGCATTCAGTAGCATTTTGGCCTTGTATGGACATTTTTAGGTCCCCATGAGAAAACAAGCTTATAAATTGTACAGAATGATCTATTTTAAAAATCTAAAATAGCAGAAAGTGTTCTGTGATTGTTAGGTTTAGGGTTGGGGTTAATGTTGGGGGATAGAATTAACATTTCGTACAGTGTGAAAATCATTATGTTTGTGGCATATCCCTATTGAACATGAAAACCCAACGTGTGTGTGAACCACATCTTGTGGAAAATCGGCACTAACTGGTTGAATTTTGTCTCCTACAATGAATTTGCTTTGCAAGTTTCCGAGCTGCCACCCACTGGCAAAAGCTGGAACTGCTGTTGAATATTTCATTAAATATTTCATTAAATATTCAGTCATAATGTACTTCTGTTTTATTGAATTCACCCAGCTTGATTATCTCCTTTTGTCTTTCACAGAAGAACATCAGGGTGAGTAAACCATGTTGCAATAATATATATTTTTTTATTGAATCTCTTTTAGTGTTGCTTTAGTGTTTAATGTTTAGTGTTGCTTCTCAACCAAAAACTTTATTTTTTACACATTTGCTTTTAATCCTTTCGGCTTCAGTCTGTTTCGGTTATTCAAAACAAGCGGTCCATCTGCTGATCAGCACATCAGTTAGCTACCCACACTCCGTTTTTTTTTGTCTCTTTATATTGGTGTTGTGTCTGAACTCATCAAAGTCAAGTGCAATATAAAAGTAATCCCCACTCTGGGCCACAATACGAGATTGGAATCTCAACAGCACTATCATTAAAACAGAGGAAGATGTTCTTAAACCTGTTTTAGTATGTGGGCAGAAATTTAAACCCATTGTGCGAATAATAGGCTTCTTTTCGTGGCTTACTAAAGGTGGAGGTACCTGAGGGATGATTAGAGGACAGGAGGACACGGTTTGGACCACCTCCTGAAAGCCACACTAAGCCAGGTGAGGACATGCCTTCATTTTTATGTAAACAGACGCTGGCCAATAGGATTAAGAGTGGTTTAAACTGAGCCGGGCTACTCTAATACCAAGGTTAACTGAGAATCTGGCTTCACCCTATGTAGCTTTTGTACAGGCAGCTCTGTCTGGTGTAATGAAGGCAGCGAGTGTCTCTTGAATGCCACCGAGAACGTGTGGATATTACAGGACAAGCACCTTTATTCCTGTCCTTGACCTGTTCAGTTGTGACAACACGAAGAGAAAATAAATCAATGTGTTTGTTTTTGAAAACTATAACAGATGTTATGTTTAGACAGGGATACATACATGTAAGTCTTCCTATATTTCTAGGTAATATCACAGGTCGTGTGCCATACACATTTGGCAACATTGCTCACACAACATTTAAGATATACATTTACTTACCTCAAGGCACGTGTGAGCAATTCACACACACACACACACATATATATATACACACATATGTATGTACGTGTGTGTATATATAAATATGTATAAGAGCGGAAAAAAAACCCTCATAAAAACATGCCATAGTGAAGCTGCTTTTAGAAAAATCCTGTGACATATAGACCTGCTGTTTCTGGTTTACAGCGAGCGCTCAAAAAAGCTTCATTCGTCCCTCAAAGCAAAAGAACGAAGCTTCAATACTGTGACATTTTCAGCAGTGAATACGATAGGGCTTTGAGGAAAGCCCTCAGAGATTGCCAAAACTTCAACCTGGCCAGTTAATCTGAGGGATATTGTGACATGCAGTGCATTTTATTCAGCTGTGAGTATGTATGATGTGTGATTAAGTCCTCTCTAGCCATGCATCGACCTGCTGCTCATGAAAAACCAGCGTATGTTGGTCCACACGACTGAAGACATCAACCACATCCATTCTGCTGTTTCTGCACCCTGTTTCGCAAATGCACCATAACCGAAGCCATCTAAATGGAAATGACTCTTAACGCAGCTCCAATCGGAATGCTGGACAGGTGAAATCATACAACGCAACAGGAATTTTGTGCAGGTTCTGAGGCTAGTGTGAGAGAACTCGTGTGCTCTCCCTTAAACTTTCTCCTCGCCGTATTGGTTGACAAGCGGTGTCATTAATAATGGTCGACCATGTCTGAAAGCTGGTTTGGGCGACACAAGCGCTGTGGGATCTGCCAGGTTGGCGCTATTGGAGTGTGTTTGAATGTTTGATGGAGGAGACTGCAGGCTAAAAGTCCATCAATGTCTGTGCACAGATGGTGGCGAGTCCTGTGATGGTAATTAAAGGTGGCTTATCTTTCCTGCCTTCCATTGAGAGGAAAAAGCTACGGTATAAATCAAAGTGGTTATATATGTTGCAGTATACTATCTTAATTTGCGTTTAGTATAATCAAAGTGTTATATACGTAAGCAAATACTAATGTCAATTGATTAAGTAATGTTAATAATTAACTATGATGAGTGAAGATGTTTTAGTAGCTCAATTAGTCGTGCATTGCTTTAGCAGTGCAAAGGTTGCGGGTTCGATTCTCAGGAAACGCACATACTAATAAAACGCATTGCTTAAATGCACTATTAGTCGCTTTGGATAAGCTTCTGCGTGTAAATGAGATAATGTTAACTGTATTAAAGAAAATGGCTTTATTGCTGGAAGTTTGTTGCTCAGGTTTGCCAGGAAGAAAAATGAATTTTTAAATTGATACCGTCCACTGACAGTAAATTCAAATTTATATTCCATGGGCAGGGTAGAATAATATTAACTACGGAGCTAGTCATCCCATTTTTTATTGCAATTGAACGTATAGGCCTATAGTGTTTTAAAAATGGAGGGGGAAGTAGAGACCCCACAGCAGAATTTAAAAGGGTTTATTTGCTGGCGTCTTCATATTGTAATCCATTTTGAAATGCCATGAATCCTTCGATAATTTTGATGGAAAATTGGACACACCATGTTCCAAATTCTCAGATGATGTCCGGCGGTTCTTTGTAATGAGCGCAGAGGACATTTTGTGTAATTGGGAAGTTTCAATAAATATGAGGCTGTGGATGTGCTTCTCTGGCCTGTCTGTGACTTTTTGAATTTGATTTTATTTTTCTGGACAGTTTGGAAATTACAGTGAGTTTTCAGTGCTGCATTTGATTAAGACCGGAGCCAATCACACGAGCTCTGGCTGCCGGTGAGAGTCCCGGCGCTGAGGAGACTGTGTTTCACGCAATTTATCTGTTTCACATTTTCATCAATTCAGTCATTCTGCTGTTTACAAAAAAGCGTAAACAAACGTTGGCAGTGGACACAGGCATAATTAAAAGGGCAGCCTCCAGTGAGCGCTGTGGAGATTTCTGGATGTAAATTATGACTTTAAGTACCACCACAGGCATGTGCAGATGGCTCTACAGACAGCACACACAGAAGCTCTCACAGTGCTCAGAATTCTTTGTGCTGCGTTGTTTGGAGATGGGGATGCATATGGCACTGTTGAATTGTGTAATGTTTGCAGTCCTCAATTCCTTTATTATAATTGCGTTTTTAATAAAGCCGAAACAGACTGGCACACTGATGTCATGATCATGTGATCTCAACATGGCAGCTGCCCTGCCAGGCCTTCTTACTTAGAATAAAATCAGTTTTTCAGTTTTGTCAAAGAGTGTGGTATGAAGAGGTATGGACAGAAGCATTTTTCACACGGTGTTGAAAGTTTTTACTGACTTCCATTTACAGTTTTTGTTCATGCTTAGTGATTTTTATATTGCATTAAAACAGACATATTTTATTTGTCAGGACTTTCCAGCACTGAAAAGAGCCTTAGAATTGAACAGACTTTTTTTTTGTTTTGCCTGTAACTACAATCATACAATAATTTTGATATGGCTTGTTATTAAAGGTGCATTTTTATTATTATTCCACTGCTAATACTATGAATAATAAAGACCCAAGATCCAATAAAGGTCCAAGTTTGCATGACAAACTTAAATGTACCAGTTTTTTGCTCATTACAAACATTAATGATGTACCACGTCCTAAAGGCACAGAGGGCAAGAAACCAAGGCAGCTGTGACAGGAAGTCTAAAGGTTTTTGCCCCTGCAGACCACTCTCACCTACAGCTCATCACAATCATATGAGGTCTGACAGGGTCTGGAGAAGAATTTTTATTTTTAGCCCCCTGGCACTCATTTTCCTCACTTTCCTCCATTCCAATAAGGTTGTGGGGAACTCTTGGACTGTTTTGACCTGTCTTTGCTGAGCTGAGAAGGTTGGTGAAGAAGTTAGACGGCGGCTGTTCTGAAGAACTGTGTGTTGTATTGTGCTTTATTTTGAAGAGAGCAGTTGACCTTGGTGTCACCTGGTGTTGTGTCACAATATTCAGCAAAACACTGTCATACTCGAGTGCGCATTTAAAGCATTTCAAAATGGTATTTACAAAGAAGGTACATTGAAATTATTGTAAGGTTAGTTTTACTTCCAAAATTGAAAAAAATGTTTTTCAGTAAAAAGATGTTCCACTGTGCAAACAGCATAATAACTTCTCAAGTACATGCTACGAACTGTATGCACAAGATTGAAGAGATTTTCGTTTTTCTACCCACCACCTAAAGTTAAGAGTGCTCTACACAGAAAACATGACTGGAACTCAAATGACTCCCATTTCCATCCACCCTGGAAAGAAAATGAGGGATGTTAAAAATGCCATGAATATGTAAATCACAGAAAATTCCCTCTCCCACAGCGAGTGAGGTTTCGAATGTTCTAGTTTCACAGCTAAGAAGGGTCCAAAAAAAACAGAACGTTCTAGTCCTGTGCGAAATGAAAGCTGATTTTAGTCTATTTGTCATGTGAGGAGTTCACCAAAAACAACTGTATTGCTGTGATGTACTTCAAACAGATACAGTAGCTAGAAAAAAACGGGGAACAAAAAAATTGGCTTTCAGCAATAACATCTCAACATTTCTAACACTTTTAGTACTGCTGTTATGTTTTCTAAATCTCCCACCTCTGCCTCTCTCTCAAATGCAATCTGCAATCAGTACTGCATGGTTCACCTCAGGATAGCACCTCTGCCAATCTCATTTATACGCTGCTTGATTGAAATGAATATTTAAACGGCTGCATATAAATGAATAAAGCTTTCGCTCTCTCCTCCGGAATCTGACCTCTTGGATGAGGCGCTTGCTGGAACCTCTCTGACAGCCTATTAAATTTGGACGATAACCTAAGTGTACGTCTCCGGTTACCAAATATTTGCTTAAACAGTAACGCAGAGCTCCTCGAACAAATAACGGTTCGAAATAAGATACTCAAAACAGAGGTAATGAACTCAGAATTACTGGAAGAACATATCTAAAACTTTGCAATAAATCAACATTTCGGTCATTTAAGATACAGCATCATTGATTTTAACCTAGTCTCTTGCAAGTGAACATGCAGAAGTATTTTTAAAATTAAAATTATGAAGAATATAAACAGGATAATATATTCATGTTGTTTCTTCCAAGAACTCAAAAAATAGATGCAGAACTATTTGCATAATGTTACTCAGATATTGAGGTGGACAGATGTGCAGCACAAACCAACACAATGCCAAATATGTCTGATGGTGATTGTTTATATTTCTGAATATGTTAAAGAACACCATTCCTGAGTAAAAAGACATGACTGTCCCTGAATGTTGATATGGATATCTGAAACGTTTTACTGGAGGTTATCACCAGGGGTTTGTGCAGAATGCTCTTCTTCAGTGTGGACCCATGCTGTTCCAACAGTGCTAGGAGACTGTCTTCTCATCAGCATGTGATTCATCCCCATCCATGTTATATTTTTAAACAAAAAATAAATAAACAACAACAATGGAACTCTTACTTCCTGAGAGGAGACCACAAACTTATCACATGCTATTTTTAGCCACTACTGTTCTCAGAGCGTTCTGTTATTAAATTCATGACATACTGGAGAAATGAGCTATAACTTTAATGTTTTAAAGCGTTTGTCCCTAATCGCTCCTTGTTAGAGTAACCAACATTCCTTAACATGTTAACACCTTTTCACAATTTACGTGAAGTGATAACACCTTCAATCATACAAAGTTTTCTGAAGTAGCTTTGCAACCAATGTTTTACAGTTTTACTTACATTTTCAGAACTATATTACAGTCCAAAAAGCGCTTTGAATTGTGCCGTCTTGTATAACAATTACCCATTCATTTCTGAAAGCAAAACAGACTCATTACTTTACAAAATGTTGCTAAATCTGTGTCTTCAAGGCAATGGGAAGTATAAGATATTCAGATGGCTTGGAGAGGTTCCATCATAGCTGTTCAATAAAGCGATCAAACCAGCCAATAAATTCACAAGCTAATTGTTTTCCTGTTCCAGTAAATTCTCCTTTCAGCAGTGTTTGTGTGCTAAAACATCACACAGTCAACGATGAGCTGCTATTTGAGACGAGACAGATCTTGGTTGATTTCTTCTACTGGTGATTTTTGGCATAATTTATCAGCGTTAGCTTCATTCTTCAAGTTTATTACTCATTTAAGCTGAATGAAAGGAATGAGGAATTTCGCTTGTGAGATGCTTAGCACGCATTAAGAGATTAGCAGAACAGAGGGGAGAATTTGTGGGGATGAAGTTCTTTAACGTGCTGTGCTTATACAGTGGAATTAAGTTGGATTTTAGTGCTGGATTTGCTTCCATATTCCTCGCCATCACAGTCTTCTGGGATTTGATCTGGCATTTACATCTGGCAAGTGAACAAAAGCATTTTGTGTGTCTGAAGTGTAATGACTCCGGTTTAGCACAATAAAGTTTTTTTTACTCTGAATGAGTATGGATGGTCTCTGTGGAGTTTTATAGGCAGTGTGAAGTCTAGGCAGTCTGTACTTTAAAAAAAATTACTTTTCTAATGCTAGACTTAAAAGCAGGGTAGGCCTCTTTCTCAGAATATTTTTTGTTACACTGGTTGAAAGTCTCTTTACATCCAGGTGGCATTCAATGAGGAAAGTGGTCTAAATATATTTATACATTTATTTGACCAATTGCAATGAGAGGATGTCTTATCTGTCAAACTATGTATTTGCATACTTCAATAAACTATTGGAGGAGGCGTGGCTTTGGAGAACGGGGGCGGGATCTTATGCTTTCAAATCTAGTTTAGCATTGCTAGCATCTAGGAAATTGCCTACCCTGCCTTTACATGGTGGGACATTGTAAAAACATACCTTTGAATGAGAAACAGGACTCATTTGCGACAGCTTGTGAAATAGTTTCTTCTTGGCATGCCGGCCACATCGGCCCTTCCAGGGGACCGAATAACTGTTGGAATTTCATAGCATCATATCATCATGTCCTTCACCAATTAACGGCCCACAGACTGTTGTGTTCATAACGAAATGCAAATCTCATCATTTGCAACTGACAAGTGGGACAAGTTATTAAAATAAAAGTGTTCTCAGAGCTATTTCCTGCAACACAATGGCTCTAAGTATCTACAAGAGTTTTCCTGACATAATAGGCCTCAACCATAGTAAAGTGGACGTGGAGAACCAGGGTCACATTTCAAATAGGAACATCTCTGAAGACTTTCTCTTGAGTGCTAGTTATGTTATGGGACTTGTAGATGTAGATCCCACTCTACCGGCCAACATTTGTCAAATTACCCCCCCAAACCCTCTTAATTTATGCAACCTATGCTAAAGAAGTGGAACGTAATTTAGTTCTTGAATTTACATGATTGAAGGATGTATTCAGTTTCAGACAGATGCTATAATACAAATCATACAATCATACTGTATCCACAGAAACTGCTGTTGAAGAAATACTAAGAGCTGAAGACTTCCATAAAGAACCTTTAACATCCATAGAGCCTTTCTATTTCACAAAGGTTCTTTGTAGTGGAAATACGTTCTTTGGACTATTTAAAGGTAAAAAAAACAATAGTTATTTTAAGAACCTTTGACTGAATAGTTATTTGGGAAACCACAAAATGGTTCTTCTGTGGCATCGCTGTGAGGAACCTTCATAGAACATTTTTAATTTGCATGTACTTACGGTATTAAAGGAAGAATTCTGCAAATTTGTGATTAAAAAGGCATAAAAAAGGGAAAGTGCAGAAAGTATAATTGTGAGCATTCATGTTTTTGAGTTTCTAGTAATTCCTCAAGCATTAAATTTTTTGAAAAAAGGGTCTTTGACACAGTGGCAAATGAATCGTTGCCATCATGAAAAGATGAGAGTAATTACAGTTCTCTTGATTGCTTTAGTGTTTGTCAAGTGCAGAACAAACAAGTGGTAAAATACAAACACATTTAAGTCTTATTTGTTTCCTAAAAATTTGGAAATTTGATTCCATGCCCTGTATTTAAAAAGTCTTCATGACATTGGTGGAAATTACTTACTGCTTGTATTCATCTCACGAAAGGGACATCACAAAATCGCCTTAAGGATAATACACCATCTCTACTCTGTTCTACTTTCAGGTAATATGCCCAAGGAAATATTGTCTGCAAAAGTTATATGTTTGTTGCTGCAGAAAAAATATGCCAAGAACAAATTTTTTCTCCTCAGAGATTGGAATACTACAGCATGACAGCCTTCAAATATTCCTTAAGTTCCTACAAAACCAAATTTGCTTACAGAATTTAAGAGAAGCATCTGAGCAATAAAATTTTCTTCTGGGTTTTGTCCCTGAGAGAAAACCTGAAATCAGTTTGGGCTTTTTTAGTACCACACAAAGTAGATTTAATGCTAATTGTTTCAAATTGTTTGCCTTTTTAAATTAAATTTGTATTATTAATTGCTTAATCAACGCCCAGGCTTAGAATGATAAGAATTAATTGCATGATGGGGGGTAATAAAAACTTCAGATGTAAGAAAATTACCTTCAGCAATTTTAGTTTCCCACTGTTTCTTTCCTTTTCTCTTCATCTTTAAAAACATGTTCTACTCACATTTTCAGATCCTCTTCCTCTCTGATTGGCCTCATGAAGCAGCGATTATGCTGAGCTGAGTGAGTTGTTTCCCATCATTAGATGTGCTTCATGCTCTTTTAGCTCAAGGTCATAGATATTGAGGCAATCAGGAGGCTGACACTATGTGTTCATAGATGACTGAGTTCTCAATGAAGACCATAATGTGAAATTGGAACTTGTTAGCATTAGAGAGTCAGAGCATTGGTGTCACACACACAACAACAACACGGGTCACCAGGGCAGGTCACCGTGAACCCAACAGTAGCTTGATAAATGTTACACTGTTGTTTCCTTGGAAACCTCTGCTTTCACAGTGCCGTATTTGTTTTATTTAATTTAAGCTGTTGTTGTTCTCGACGTCGGCTTCATCCCTAATGTATTTGTCACGACACGACACGCCTCATTGATTGACTTCACTCCACCAACCTGTTAATGCATCAGGTTAACCAGCCTGTTGTGTTGATGGGGTTCGAAAACATCTCACGCAGCCTCAAGACAGTTGACACAGGGTGAGAGCCATTTGAAAAATTCTCACCATTAAGTTGAAAATCACCAGATGCATTGTTCATGTTCTTTTTGTCATTATTTCCCAAAGATTATATGACATTTTCACTCTCTAATTTAGCTTCTCAGAAGATCATTTAATGAGGATAAAGTTCAGCAGGCAACTCACTGTTCATTAAATTCTCAGCATCTTTACAAAATCATATTTAACTTACTGAACTTTTCTAACGCATAAAAATTATTGCGTTTTACAGCAATCAAAATATGAAACAAATTGGGTAATTTTTCAAAATGACAGTCTTGTTACTCTCCACAATGTCACGCTTAAGAGGGGTCTACCTGCCTGGATTCCAGTGTCACAGCTACTGAGTTGATGTCATTGAATATTTGACAATGCTTCTCAAATTTGAGAGACTTATTATGTCGTTTGAAATTGGGTAGTTTTGACAGCTTCTATCCTCAGAGATTTACTTATTTTTCTTTTCCGGCTCATTAGTGAATGTTCCAGATAATTCAAAGTGTGTTTGAAACACCTTTCTGACGAATGAAGAGGTAGAGAGAGGCCATCTGTGTAAGCTTGTGAATTTTAAGTGCTTATATTGTCTTTTAAGCCCTTTCAAGAACAACAATGGCTTTTGTGCTCACATATTTTCTCTCTGCATTTCCACTTTGCTCTGACAATGGCCTCATGGCAACAATCTTAATTGTCTTGTTGAAACAGACACCTCAAATAATAAGCATTCCATTAAAGATGGTGTCTAAAGCAAAGTTCGCTGATCTTGTCTAGGTAAAGTACTTTTACCTGAAGTGACATGAAATGGCCTTCTATAATTATTCATGATCTCTCTCTCTTTCTCTCTTTTTCTGTCGTCAGGCTAATTAATGGAACTAGGGACTCTACCTAGACAGTGTAGACGTTGCCAGTCTGAGCTTGGCTATTGTACCAATTAATTCAGTTTTATTTGACTTCATAATTTGTAGATAACAGCTCTGACTTCTTTCAATGTCACCTTTACAGATATTGAATCTTAAAAGTGGAGATTGAAAGAAATGCTGGGAGGAAAGCAGTGATGCAAGAAATCGCATCTTGCATGCATCAATTTCCAGTGCAGGCAAATTTGCTAATACACCAACATATGTCCCTCTGGCCTCAGAATGTGATGTCTGCATCACAAATACATCAAACCCAAGAGTATTTGAGGTAAATTCTATAATTGGCAAAAATATAAGGTGTTGGTGAAGGCACGTGGATGCATTGTCACGTTGGATTTGTTGTTGTAGAGATGATAATGGCCTGCCCAATCCAATTAATGTGCTGACTTATACAGAGACAGTTTTAATATGACAAAATTCAGAGTGTCTTTCCATGACTCACTCCCCTTCTCTGGAGTTCAATGTCTCACGTCACTTTGAATTATCGCAGGAAAGCTTTGAAATTTTCATATGTCATTTATGCAAGCCGGGCCTCGTCTGGCCCAATCAACGCAGCTGTTGGAATTCAGTATTCATTTGACAGGTGTACCAGTCGCTGACTTCATAGGGCCCTTGTTTTACCTCTCAAATTTGCCTTCATTGACATGACTCATTTTCTGCCTTAGTGCTGACACAGACTCTGACAAATGAGGCCATGGGGATGAATTACAGTCCAGACACTGCAGTGTTGGGAAAAGTCCGTGCTCTGCAGGATGTCCGGCTCAATCTCCGCTTCTCCTCGTAATCCCATTAGCTCACAGACCAGTGCGGGTTGCCTGTTCATATATTGCAAATTGACCAACTGACATCAGTCGCAGTAGTCCAAGACTGGGCTGTGGTGCTTACTGAACTTACTCAGTGGTTTAAAGCGAGACAGAAAATGTAAGAACAGCACAGAGAGGAGAAAATCTGTTTAATCTCTGAATTGGTTCTGTTCGTCAGCAACCGAGTCCTATTTTCTCTCTCCCTTGCCTGTCATTTCTTATAATAATAAAAAATCAAATTGCAGCATTTTATCTGGTATTTACTTGGGTTTCTAAAACGTGCAGTAAGTTCTAAAATGCTTTTATGTCAATACTGTAGGTGAGAATTTTTCGCATGTGCAAATCAGTGCTTTTAAAAACACAATGCTTATGTGACAGTCCAATCTGCAGCCAGTGAACAAGTGCTTTCAGTAATATTGTTTGACTGCATAAGATGTTTCAAGTTATTTTCTGAAACATAAATATATGATATTCATTGCACCGTTTTATTTTCATCTACATGATTGACTGTTTCAGAGAGAAGATTGTGCATTTTCAGGACTTTTGACTGCAACTTTTTATAAGAGCTTATTTCCATTTTTTTCTTCCTCAACAAAAGGAAAAACTGAGACAGCTTTGTTTTCATGCATCATGTTTTTGATTTATGAATATGCAAATCAGCTTTAAATACCATCTTGCCCATGACAATCTAACAATGAATAATGGCTATGCAAGTGTGGCATTCATAAACAAAAGACTTCAACTGCACAATTTTGCATTTTCATAAATGAACAAAAATCTTTTTGAACAAAGAGGACAAATGAAGAAACCTCTGCAATCTTCTGAGTTCTTGATTTGAGTTGCAAATAATGAAAAATAAAACTGGTGTCTTATTTGACATGTTTATCACTAACTTAGGAAGGTATCCCCTGAAGCCCTTAGAAAACTATTTAGAGAAATACATTTGTTTCCTCCATTTCTTAATCTGTTCCTGCAAATTGTCTGCAAATTGTAACCGAATAAACAATTTGCTCAGTTATTTCAGAAATCTGTTTCTTTGTGTAAAGAGTCCACACATCTAATTTAGGTAATTCATTGCTCTAGATGAGAGGCTGATTTAGATAAAGTGTGTATCTTCTACACCTGCAGGAGGTGTGTCAGATAAATAATCAAATACTCCACCAGACATTATAGTATCTACTTCAAAAATTGTACACTGTGGTTATAAAATGCCGCTAGGGAAAATATAACTTGTAAAGAATGGTTATTCTCCTCTTTATCCTGTATCTGATCAGATTACTTGAAACTGAGACACTCGCATTACAGATACGGCAGTATGAATAACACACAAACATGTTATCCAGTGATGTTTAAATCTCGTGCACGTATGTTTATTTGTAACATTTTCAAGATCATAGTTTTGGTTTGAAAATGTTACAGCTACAATTCTTAGCCTTTTTTAGGTTAAAATTAGGTACACAACAGATCTGTGTTTAACAAACATTCAGAGCTGTAAGTTAATAATAATGATTTATAATTTGAGCTGTCTGAATCAGTTTGGCTTCATTTGACGTCTACATACATAAAGATATGTGCGTAAAGTAACCTGCAATTTTATGTTTCAGACAGAGATGGCGATAGAGAGATTTATTCCTCTTAATTCGCCTCTGTGCGGGTCACATTCCCAACTGTTATTGTTCTTGAATGTGTTGTAAGCCCCTTTAGTATTACATTCACATAATAAACTGCATAAACACACATATATGCTTTTGTGAAGTTCAATAAGTGTAGACACTCTTCTCCTGGAGTCTTTTTCTGTCTCCCATGATTCCTCTATATTGCACATAGCACTTCTCCTCACGGGGCTCCATTGAAAGCATGTGTTGTTGGGCTGGAGGGGGGGCGGCGTCTCCAGGAGTCAGGGTCAGCAATCGATTTTTCAGCTTGCTTGGTGGATGCACTAATCAGCTCACTGGAGTTCCCCTGAGCTGTGGAGCTCTGCTTGTCTCTTCTTAGCTCAGAGTTTAGCTGCATGAAAGACTTCATACAAAACAAAGACATATCAAGAATCTGTTGTATAACATTTATACTCGGATGCACTCAGTAATCAATTGCTAATTAAAAAAAAAAGTTATGCGCATCAAATAATACACTCGTAAGATTTCAGTCATGTATAGAAAAGCATTTTTAGTCTATAATTACAGAGTCTTTAACCAGTTACACTGCAAAATGGCAGATTCAAAACATGGCAGCTGTTTTAGATGACAAACTGCAGTGATGCATGTTCTTACAGGCAAAATGTTTATGCGTTGTTAAAGTTTTGGAGCAGCGTTGTGTCAAAACAATTAGAACAATGTGTCATCAGTAGAACATTTTTTGAAAGCACAATTGAGCTCACATATGCCTAATTATAACAGAATCAATGCTTATTTAAGTCATGTTTACTCCATTATGCTCAAATATCTGCTATCACAGCTCTTACATTCGTTTAGGATTTGACATTGACGTGATCTGGCACATACACGTCCAGGATACAATAAACCATCAGCTTCCAAAGGGATCATGGTGGTCATCAAACTTCCAGCCGAATGCGCTGGAGACGTGAGCGGGACAGAATAGAATTTTAGTGGCGATTGTGGGCATGATCAAAATGAATGTGAATATATGAATGACTGGCTTGCAGTAATTCTGAAAGCCTTTGTTGCTGTTCCTCCATCCTGTCAGGGGGAATTGATGGAGTGCACTGCGGTCCAGAAATGGAAGTAGTGCTGCAGATAAAGGAATAATGCCGTGCCACTGAAGTGAGGAGGATTTGCTCTCCAGGGAATCCATCTCAACAGATTCAGGCACACCAGAGAAACAGCGTTGGGCCTTCGCCCGCAAAATCCGAGATCCTCTGGGACATCAGTTGATGGGTGGTACAAACAATCTGTCCTTTTCTGTTGTCTTCCTGTTTCTCGTCACATGACTGCAATGAAATAATTACTTGGATGTTTTGTAGAAGAGAACTTTAAATGGAGATCTTGAAGGGTTGCCCGTATCAGAACTATTCAGTGTGAAACACGCTAGTGATGGTATCACATAAAGTTCATTTACTGTGCTTACTTGCTTTATTTTTTCTGGTCTCTGAAATGCTAATGAACTTTGCTCCTGATTGTTTTTCAATACCTGATGTTTTTCAACTCGGCGGGACGTGATGAATTCTGAGAATTTGCCGCTGCTAATTAGCATGGCCTAATTTCCATTGATGCAGGAAGTGCTCTGCATCTAATTTTAGGCCTTGTGCAGGTAAGCATCGCGTCTACATGACTGTATCCAGCATTTCCATTTCTGTTATTAGATCCTAATTGTAGTTTGAGAAAAGCACAATTGCTAATAAAAATGGGTTAATTATCTTTTTAACTTTTTTAGGTGCTGGTTCAGAAATCCAGAATAGGTTACAACATGCAACATGGAGGTTCCTGAAGAAGTTTCTTGAGTGTCTCTTGCCCACAGCTCACGGGTGGTACCGGCAAACCACAAGTTTTTTAAGAAACAAATTACGAGGAGGTGTGGAGAGGCAGGTCACGCCGACAGCACCAGGCTTGTCTCATTAGGCCCACTCAAACCCTCATTAGAAAAGCCCGGTTTTGCCGGATAGGGGCGAGACGGACCAAATGCAGCTCAGCATTTTTTCATTACCTGCCTGGGCCGTCAAGACCGTATAAACACTGACGGCTCATAATGAGGCAGTGATGGAGGGAGAGCTGACCAAACAGCAGCGTGATTGCCGTGACAGGCAGGCTAATACAGGGGACGAGACCCTCGGATGACAGGCGGTGCTCTGACAAACACGCTGTAGAATTCTGATTGAAGGCAAGCGCTTGGAATTCTTTCTCTGCAGCCCTGTCTGTCTCAACACGACTGTCAGTGCGGCATCCATCTCCATCCAGCTCCTGTCCTGCCCGACTGCTAGTTACGCCTCTCTTGCAGCTAAAGCTTGAGAGGGTGTGAATGTGGTTTATTGGTAAAGGTTTGAAACCGCTTTTGTCTTCTCATTCAATATTAATATGAACAAAAACAGGACGGATTGCAGGACCTTTGATTCGACAGCCGTCTAAACGCCTCCAGCCATATACTGCTAAACTGATAAACGCAATAAAAATGGTCAGAAAGTTTTAAGTGTGAGCAAAAAGGGCTCTCGTACCTGTAGGATTCTACCCGGTAAATTGCTACCATTGAGTGGTGTCAGAGTATTTTGTAGTTATTCCCCGCAATGAAAAAAATGGGGCACGTCGTATTCTGTGCGGTAGTGTAAGACCACTTTACCAGACAGACAGTCCTTATTTCCTCTTTTATAAAGGAACTGAAATTCAATTTGGGGTCCTGCCCATGAACTAATCATCAGGGTAACACAGACGATTTGCAGAAGGCTGTCCCCGAAATCCGTACAGGCGGGTGACGCTCACGCCTGATGATTGGATCTCTGTCCGTGGTGCTGAAGATCCAGAGCAGTCCTCCAGATTGATGCCGCAGAGCTCCACAGGTGCAGAACCGCAGCCTGAGCCTCATTAACTGATAGTGGCTGATATGAAAATATCAGCGGGGAGAAAGTAAATCAGAAAGAGCTTTAGATGGGGGACTGTCACACAGGGGCTGGCAGGGTGCTGACAGGATCTCAACAGTCCACTGTTTGTGGCAAGAATATATAACTGAAACTTTCTTGAGAACTTTTGCTTTCCCAGACGTGTGGCAAAAAGCGACCAGAGTAAAAAAAAACTGTCGATAATAGTGTGATTGTTTTCTTTATTATTGAAATTAGAAAGGCTGTAAAGTTAAATTAAAAATTGTATACAAACAGTTGTCCCGAAGAGTTTCAGCAAACTTTGTCACAAAAAACAAGTAAGGAAATGTTGAAGGATGTTTATTTATACAATAAAAGAATGCGTTCGCTGAGGCTGTGACTCACTGGCATCTATGTCGTGTTCCACAGAGAAAAAAGAAGAAGAGTGAGTAAATAAAGACAGAATTTTCATTTTCACATCTTCTTAATGTGCACCTATAACTTTCTTTTCTGCCTGTTAACATAAATTCGAAGGAATAGTTTATGTGTTGGTATTTAAATGGGTTAACACACAGAAAAGATGAATAGAAAAGATGCACACAGAATAGCTGCAGGCTACATACAAACCTTACAACTTTACAACCTAACCTAAAAATTAATAAATACGATTATAAAACTCTGCAGCTCAGTTGATAATAAAAGAAAAGGTGAAAAATGCATATTAAATGCAATGATAAAAAGACCTATAAATAGCTAAAGGCTAATAAAAAAGTTACATGCAAAATCGAGAGCATTTTTTAACTATTTTTATTAGGCAGAAATGGCTCCAGTTCTATCATGGTTTAAATCTTTTAAAGGCTGATTGAATAGGAACAGTTCAGGTAATATAAAAACAGCACATTGGTGCCATTAGGCCAATATAACTAGGGTAGGATTAGCTTTAACATGCTAATGGCGTTAATGCTATTGTGCAACGTTTAAAGCATATTGCTGGCTATAATAATAACACAGGTCATGATGAACTACAACATGCACTTAGAAAAGTAAACGTTACTTCCATGTATTCACTCAAATCCACCTACTGAAGGAAACATCAAGCGATATTGTGTTTGGTTCGTTTCAGCGCCAAAAAGTAAAAACAAAAGCTGTCGTTTCACCACCCACAAACATAGTGTAATTGTCTGCGAGTTTGAAGGGTGAGTCACGACATCAAACATCGCTGTGAAAGCTTGTTAATGTCGGACTTTAATTTGAGAGAATAATAACAGGCCTTTTGTGATGACCAATTACACTGATGAAGTTAAAAAACATGCAAAAGAAAAGCTCAGGACCAGCCGCTGAGCAAACAAAGGACAAAACAGAAAGTCTCAAGATTTTCAAACAGTTTCCAAAGACATTCAGTTGTGTGGTTGTGGGATAAACTTTTCACCCATTCAGAAAATGTGCTATAGAAGTTGTTTGTCGATGTATTAAGATTATCAGCATTTTAGCTTTGATTACAGTGGTTTATAATATTGATAACTGAGTTGGTGTTATCTCATGCAGCTGATTGTTAAAATGGCTGCTTTCATCCATGCAAACAAATCTAAGTGACCTTCACTTGTAATTCTTGCATATTTAAATTTAGTTGCATGTTCTGTTTATTCTCTTTTTTACTATTTATTTAATTGGCTGTATCTGATGTTCTGAAACTCAAAATGTAAGACTTCAACTTTCTTGGTTTCTTAATGTTAAAAAATGATTTCATGAAATGGTTTCTTAATGTGAATCTGTCCATAATAGTTGTTATTTGTGAAATGGTGAGAAATGTAGGAATCAATAGTTTAACTGAGTCCATTTAACTGAATTTACATCAGATTTAAATTGAATTTAATTCAAATTACTTCAGTATTTTTGTGAAATCTATATTTTGATGCCATTACCGTGATTGGATACGACAGGATCACGTTCTCAGACTGTGTTCTGTAGTAGATCCTTTAACTTTGTCTCCAGGTTCATCTTGTTTGTCTTGAGCATATAAACTTTTTAACCTCTGGCAGGTAGCATTTATGTCAACACGTTCATGATTGAATCAGAATCAGTAGTTGTTCTAGTTGGTAATAGAATGTAAAGCGTCACATTACCAAATGTTTATTTAGGTACCGTTGACTTAAAATAATGTTTACCTTGCCCCCGGAGACAAACATTCTTTATTTCCTGACAGTAGGTAGTCTGTTGCAGTTGAGCGTTTAATCATAGCATGAGGTTCTGTGTGTTTCCCGAGGCCATTGTTTTGGATACTTTTGCTGAGTATGGACAAGAGCGTTATTCAACGCTTAAAAATTAAATGATCTAGCACGAGATGCTCCCAAAAAGCCTTGAATGTTCTTGCACTGTATTGTGGCTATCAGTTCATTTCAAAGACAATTCCATTTTGTAAAATGCACTTGGTGTCAGTAAGCTGTTGTTTAAGATGAGCCCACTGGTGAAAAACTCAATTGCTTTCTCTTCCATAATGAACAAGTCAAAGGAGAAAAAAAAGAATGCTCTTATTACTCCTAAAGGGGATGTTTTCCATTGCATATTTATGATGATGTTTTCCATTGTTGTAGCACACAGCAGCGCTATATAACTAGCAGGTACTCTGCAGTTTCCTAAGAAACTATTGTTGTGATCTTGACAGCAGTTAAAGGGAATTACAAACAGTAGAGGCATGCGGACCTCACAGTAGAGTTTTAAACCGGGTTAACTTGCTGCACTCCCTGAGTTAACGTGTCTACTAAGTGGACTCGACAGAGAACATAAAACAGCCGGGCTAAGATTAGAAGAACTTTCTCATTCTGAAAATATCAGGAAACGGTAAACATGCAGACAGAGAACCAAAGATATCACCTATCGTTGAACAATTAACAATGAAAACAGTAAGAATTATGTTGTAATGTCGTTCACCCAGCACCAAGGGCACAAGTTTGAGCTCATTAAAGCTCATTAAAGTTTAAAAGATCGTAGTTTCCTATATCTAGCGGTTACATTTCCCGAATGCTTTGCTAAATTGTTGGAGTGGAAAAGTATGAAATTCCAATTATAGAGCTGTATTGCATTTGAGAGAGATTTTTAACGAGAGATGATTTTTAAATTCCCAGCTAGCGATGACCTGACCTCAACCCACTCATTTCAGGGTATGTCTTCAAACTGTCTGAGTCCTCTCATTCTGTCTTCCTATTATTTTAGAGTTATCACAGTAAGAGTAATGTATGTTGCCTGTGATCTTTCTTTCTAAAACACTTTAAAACACTATAATTCCCATTATTAATAACCAGAATGTGATTATGTGCATCAGTGTTTGAAAAGGTAATTTAGCCAGTGTCCTCTTTAATTTCTTACCGAAATTAAGATGTAATCTCAGCCATGATAAGCTGACAGTGTAGTCTAATGTCACCCTGCAGTAATTACGTTATCCAAACGAGATGATTGTATTAGCATAATTGAAAATATACCAAACCATGCAGACGTCAGTGGGGGACGCCAGATAGTTGACAGGCAGACATGATTGTAATAGATTCCAATGACTTGGTTAGATTTGTTTTTAATCAAGGAAGAAGTGGCCAGAGATCAGTAAGAGGACTCTGGATTTCACCAGGAGTGACTATAATGACTCCATGTGCGTCTGAATTAATGATCAGGTATGTGCTTGCAAGGCTCTGTGAGTCACCGTGAGTTTTATAAAAGCACCTCATTCATTTCTGACCTTTGAAAGCTTAAGACCAACCTCGCATTTGCATTTTAAGCAAGATTCCAGATCATTATAAGTCGCTCCAGGACAAAAAGTCGAGTTGGCCTTTTTTCCTTTTTTTTTTTGCATGCTCTGAGTTTAGAAATGTGGAAAAAAAATTCTGTCAGGCCAGAGGCAAAATACAAAGTTGTGCAAAGTTAAATACACAAACTGACACCACTAAGCTTGGTACGTTTAGTCTTGTACGATATTGCTGTGTGAGCTTTGGCATCAGAGAGCCGTTGCTTTGTGTTCCAGGCCTGCCGTTGATGTCAGAGATTGTCTCTGGTTGCCATCCATTTTGAAGGAGGCTCTAATGGAACAAGATTACACATAATAATCTCTCTTCATCTAAATCCTCGGCTACTGTGCTGGAATGGCTGGGATTTTACACCGGGTAGACAGCACTCTGCAAGAGTCAAGGGTTTTTACTGCTACACATGAGAAGGTGGGCCTCTTTTCATGACAGTAGACATTATAGACAGATTCCCAAATCCCATTGGAGGTCATTACGCCGTGGCTGGGCACAAGCTTTAGAAGAACATCCACTGAGGAATCAACACAACGGTGACAAAGAGACAGAGATAGACTAAGCAAATCAGTCAAGGGTCTTAGAAAAAAATCTCTTTCTGTCAGCAGGCCCTCGATGTAAAAAACGTGCAGTATCACAGTTTGGTCTAACTATCGCCGCTGTAGCTGCGTATTAAGAATCGCTTTTCCATGACAGCCCTGGATGCAAGTATGTTCACTTACTGGCATTGTTTATCACTGTTTTTCTGAAAAGACAGGTACGATTTTTCAAGTCCAAACATCTCCCTTAGCACTCTTTGAAAAATGACTCCAGGCAAGAGACAGTATTCAGTGCTTCTCAGTTTGAATGTTTATCCTGAAAGCTCATGACTTTAGACTGCAGGTAACAATCTCACACATAATGATGTCTCAGAGCTTGTCTTTGCCAGAGAGTTTTTACAACTAAACTTACTACTGTATGTCATTTGCTTACTAATGTGAAGGAAGTCAAACGACTGTGCTAGAAATACAACATTTCTAAAGATTTAGGGCATGTGTCTCAGTTAAACTGAATAGAGGTTCAGAATGGAGAGTGTGATATTTGATAGAGATGTAGGTGAGCTATAAAAATGCTTTAGTTCTGCAGTCCTCAGCAAGCTGTCCCCATCTCACAAAGAGATTTCCTCTGATATATGAAAGCTTCTCCTGGTCCTCATATCTCACATCCCCTGACACACAAAGGTCTGTTTGAGAGTAATGGTCTGATGTTGTACAGTTTTCTGTAGCTATAGCACAATTTAGGATTGGCAAATATGTACTATAGATGATTATTGGTATTGTTATTATCCCTTTCTGTCTGTCTGTCTGCCTTTTCTTTCCATTCTTTCTTATAAACTAATGCAATGACTTTACAAAATGTCTGCCGGTAGTGGACAGTGCTTATGAAGAATAAACCCCCATGTCTGATCTCATCAAGTTGATGTTAAATTCATGACACGAGCACAATAAAGCGTGTGGGCAGATAAATGCATAAAGTCTCACAGGCTCTTATTTTTTAACGACACAAAATCAGAGTGTTAATATTTAAGACCTGAATACGCAGTTGTCAAATAAGTCTAAGCACTATAATTACTACCATCACCAAGTCAATTAATTTTTTTTAATGCAAAAAGATCTGCCCACAGAATCGAGTTAGTTTGCAAATCGTTAGTCATCATGTTGGGTGACGCATAAGCAATTTACTAAACTGCCATGCAATGCCGGATATCAAAGAATACCCTTGACTTTAAATGAATATGTGTCAGACAGACATGATGAGAGATCAATGCTGAGAAAGCAATGCTGTCCATAATTTCCAATAGACTGCTTCAGTCTGTGCAGATATAGATGCTCTCATGTTTTAGGGCTGGAGTCCGTCTGTTTGTTGAACTGAGGGCTTCATGCTGAGACCTCGATTAAATTGCAGTTTTCAACTCCTTATTTTGTAGTTTTATTCATCATAGAGAGTGAGTCACTTTCTCATACATTCTCGCTCCTTTTAAACAGCATGTACGAGATTAGAGGTGCCGATAATGTCATGTTTATGATCCCCAGAACGACCGCATTGCCATAAATATAAAGAACATTACATGTTGCTTGAATGTAAACATAACCCTGCAAAATTATAAGTGTGTGGAAAGGTTTGATGTAACGTCTGCGTATGTTTTGTTCATGGATTTAGTTTGTGTTTTTTGGTTCATGATTTGTATTTTAAAATGTATCATTCATATATATCATATTGTCATATCCTGTTCTCTCATGTGTCATGTTCCCATTGGTTCCCCTTTCTTATGTGTCATGTTCTAATTGGTTCCGTTGTCCTGTGTGCCTGGCACTGATTGGTCCTTTGTCCTAGTCCTTTTGTATATGTAACCCTCACGTTTCCACAAGTCCTTGTCTGGCTTTGTTTGACTGTGTCAATCTGTTTTTGGTGAGTTTCATGTTTAACTTGTCAAGTCAAGTTTGTTTCTATTTAGTTAAATAAACTGCACTTGGGTTAACTCAACTTGCCTTCAGTGGAGGTTTGTGACATGCACCTGGTAAGTAATATTAAATAGGTGAATATGTTATAGTTTATGAATTTGTTTGTGATAGTTATTTGTCGTATGTTGGGTTTAATTGAGATTAAGTGACCTAATAGCCTCTTCAAACAATACATTTGCTATATGTTCAAAGCTTGTACTAATTTAGATTCTTAGTTCTGAAAAAACACATCTGGCCCCCATTACTGGAAACCCAGAAAGATTCCCCCGAAATTTAATAGAGGTTAAAAAAAGTTTTAGAACACCATAATATGGAGACTGACATATTGGTCTGGTATTTCGACAAGCTCATGAGGAGAGGATTAAATGATCTTAGACACATTTTGATAACCTGTCAGGCAGCCCATGGCGCCTTGGAGAAAGTGTCAGCTTTGGAAAGCTTTGGGCAGGTCTGCTGTCTGAATTCAGCCGTGATTTATGGAAAAAAAACCTATTGAGCAATGTCATGTTAGTGTTAGGAAGGTTGATACTTAGTTAAGGTCACTTTCCAAAACCCAGATGAAGGATGAACCACGACACCACAGGGAAGGAAATGGCATGTTCATCGGCAGAACACGGTCTACGGAGATCCGAGGCGGCTTCTTACAAGTCTAAAAATGTGCTACTGGAACGTAATCAATAACGGCTAATAACAGCTAAATGAATTATGCATCAAGTCCCTCAACACGAAAGTAAACAGTTTAGCAGTCGGAATGTGGAGTGGGAACAGATTTCATGTGACCAACAGGAAAGAACGAGAGGGACTTAAAATGGATCAGTGGGTTTTTATGTGCCCTAAATAGATATTCCTACTTTAGCTTTTCAAAGGGAATCCTCCTGAGTTGCAGGACTTAGCAAGCCGGGCTCCACTGATAGATCGGTGAGTGTTAGCCTTTCAAAAAACTCCTTCAAAATCTCTTAAGTATGTGATGGAACTAATCTACTCCTCTCCATGGGGTTCTAATGGTAAACATCAACGGCCTGACATGAATAATAAACTGATTTCAAATGCTGCTTTGACTCCTTTCCAGTTTAAATGAAGTGGTCTGGCACATGAACACTGGTTCAGTGACCTGTTGACGTGACAAGGGCTGTGTTGTATGGGTACATGTAGATACATCTGTGGATAGTCTTCAAAAAAGCTCATTGAGTAAAAAGACTGTAAAATGAGTCCTAAGTCTTTATACTGCAGAATCGAAACCAAAAAACGCTGTAGCAAGGTACAGTAGCACCAAAAATGGACATAACTTGTAATTTACAGTCTAACATAAATTTATTAACACTAGTGTTGAATAATTTCCTCTGTGTTAGCGAAAGGGTTCTGCAAAATTGTGGCCGTGCTGCTGTGCAGGGAATAATTGTGTGTGTACCCTCAAAGCTACAGTACGAAACCATGATAAATGTGTTGACTCGCCTTCATTGTAGCGACTTGGGAAGCAAAAATTGACCCACTTTAGACTTGTGAAGTTGATATATGTAAGATGTTGAAAAGGCAAAGTGAAGGAAACAGAAAATTAGACTTGATTAAAACCTTGCGGTACAGAATGAAACATTTAATCACTCTGTTTGCATGTAAGTGGGTGATTTTCTAGTTTTAAGTTTCAGTTTTCCTGCTTTTTAAATACAGTTTAAGTTACTAAAATAGAATAGTAAAATGTTAGAACTCGAATAATGTTAGAACTGAATTTCTGTTTATTGTTTTTATAAATAATAAGGGCTATAAAAAACGTACTTTACTAATATTATTTGTAATTATATTGTATGTTTTTTATGTAGCCTAGTTACCATGACTTACTTGTTTGGTAAATACAAACATACAAAGGCTGAAATATTGCAGAATTTTTTAAAATGTTTGCCAAAGTTGTGCAGATTCCCTTTTATGTTCTCAAAGGAAAGCCGGCTGTATCATGAAGTATTAATGTGTCTCTATTTTCTCTCTCAAATGATTTGTAACCTTTTGACTTCACAACATATTAGTGGTGATTAAACTGAATCTTCACAAGGGCTTCAGGTAAATGAGAATGAGTTTTATCATTTCATTTGTTCAGTGACGTGGGTTTCTCATCAACTGAAGGCTGATGTAAGTGAATATTGATTTTAGTGTGGACCAGTCACATTAAGATGATCTTTAACTCATGTTATTTTCTAAACTCAAGACCCTGTTGCTTAAAAGGTAAAAAATCTGTTTCTTTGGTGTTGATGTATTTACTAGTAATGCAGCAATATTTTTTTAATACGATTGTACGTTTTAAATGTGTATGTGTGGCAAGTTTGTTCAGAGTAAAAGCCACAAAAAATTCGATTTTTTTCTTTCCTGAAATAATTGAAGGAAACAACCGTGTTTCAATAAAAAGGCAAAAAACTCGCGCACACCTTCTACACAATCAATGAAACGTCTCTGCAGGTCTTTGATCTCATCATGCATATTGAATATCCAGAGTTGCATTGGGTTTGCAGACAAGATTAGTGTCACTGTAGTTTGATCCTGCGACAGACATACATTTCTACCACGATGATACAGAATCCCAGAGTCTCAAATGACCTGACTCTGACTTGACTGTAATTTCAATGCATGATAGATGAGGTGAAGCTTTAGGTATCTTGCTATCTGCTTTATTCCTCCTCAAGAGTAGAAACAGTGCTGATGTTATCTCATATGTTGTCTATCTCATATATTGTCTATCTCATATATTGTCTATCTCATATGTTGTCTATCTCATATATTGTCTATCTCATATGTTGTCTATCTCATATGTTGTCTATCTCATATGTTGTCTATCTCATATGTTGTCTATCTCATATGTTGTCTAACAGTGTGCAAGTCAGGTTTCAGATGTAGACCAATGTCTCAAGTGTTGATCTGTTGGCCTGGACTGAAAACAAGCACAAACAAACATAGTTCTGCTCCAAACGACGGTCATTAGTTAGTCATTTATCAGACACCTCTGTTAGAAACTCTTAAAGCCTGTTAAGAATATAAAATACGAGACGCATTTTAACACAATGATCTGTTTGTTACAGCGTGGGCTGGATAGAAACTGAATTCTGTGATGTTAAAAGCAAAACTATTGCTGCTCTGGGGCTTCAATTACTTAAATCAATATTTCATTTGTCCATGTGAAATTGCCTTTGGATCTCAAAGCACACATATCTGAGAGTATGAATAGTTTCCTACATTTCTGTGGGCCTCTTGCCTCTGTATATAAATACAGAGAGTGTGGTACGACAATGATAATTCAAACTCCCTTGATCTTGTCTTGGCTTGCTGGTATTCTGCAGTCCTTGCTGGTAACAACCTCCTTCTGTTTTAAACAAACCACAGTGGACAGATCTATTTTACATTACCTCGTTTAATTTTATGAAAACTCTCTGATCTGCCTGTGAAATGACTTTCCTAGCTAGTCAGATAAGACGTATTAAAGAAACCGTGAGAATAAAATATAAAAATAAAAATAATCAAAAGCTATTTAAAACCTAAATGTTTTCTATAAGAAATAGTGCATGAGGGTGTCTTGAGGCATTTTTATATTTTATTTACTAAGTGACAGATGTCAGCTTTTCTCCTTTTGATGTGGAGCTCATAAATAAACATTTTTTAGAACTTCATGTGTTTTGACTTTAATAGACAATATAATTGTGTTTTGTAATGTGAATTTATTGTCTTTTCTCCTAGTTCTGCTTTTAAAGCAATACAAATTGTTTAGCTATTCTTGCTTATCGCTTCAGCCGCCAGTTTCTTGCAGATCATGTGGTCAATGTTTAAAGACAAGCAGTGTTTCACCACTTTAGGATTTACAGGTCTGAATCATGTTTCATTTCAAGCTCCACTGAAAGTTACACAACAGTTCAGAAATTCCACACTTTTCCTCCGTACCTCTATTTTGCCACACAGAGGTTGATGAAATCCTTTGGGTGGAAGAAACAATTATTTAGGAGAATTCTGTGAAGTTGCACGAGCATTGAGGTGCTAATTACCTCTGAGACTTCTGCACAAGCTTTAGATTCTCTCTGGTGTTTCTGTAAGCTTATTAATTATGAAACAATGCATAGGTGGCTTATCTCAAAACTTTTCTGCCTTACAAATCCACAGTAAGACTTTAAATCACACAGCTCACTGGACTGCATTTCGGCTTCTCAAATCTGATTGGACGAGAGGTCTTCCAACAGTATAATATTGCCATTCATAACCGAATACAATTGTAACCAAATTGTTTCTGAAACAATGCTATAACAAATCTTTACATTTCACAGAAGATGCAAGTAATCTCACATGCTCAAATCACCCTCTTTCCATCAAACACGTCCAGCTTCCTTATACTCAATCATTTCTCAGAAATAAAGTTTTATCATTTTTAAACTGATGACTGCTGCGTGGATGCATCTTTTGAGTGACGCAGATCCTGAAGTTTGTTCCACAAAAAGAAACAGGTTTTTGGGACACTCATTGACTATTTATTTCCATATGTTCATTAAACTATTCAATTGTGTATTGAAGCAACATCACACTATTAAGGGGGCCATGACCGTAGACAAGCACAGCATATTTATTGCACTCTTGCTCGGTTATATCCTCCTCATAACTTGAGACATCAGTACTTTGACAATAAAATATCTGTGAATAAACAAATACATTTTCATATAGAGCCATTTCAGGGGGCTTTTTTTGTCGCTCGCTGCATGGGGACAAATATCCAGGAAACTTCAGTAAGATGAAACGTCTCTGGAGACCAACTCACCTGGGGAAAGATACAGATCTTAATCATGAGGGACCCAGTTCTCTGGCATCTCTCTCACACACTCCAGCATTTCTGTGAATTCATTTGCATATTTGCAAATCTTTAAAAATTGCATCGCGCCACAGCGATGGGTCAAAAGCTGTTCTCATTTAAATCTTTTGAACGTGAAACCGGTAATATACGTCTGTACTTCCTTTTTAAAATTGCTTCCCTTTCATTTGCTGTCAGTAATGTCTGCATACCAATAGTGACTCCATCTGCACGGTTGATTTGAATCTTTTGTAATTGGGAGGTATGGATGACTCACTTTCTGCACTGATCTGCACATTCTTAAACGTTAATGTGCATATTAAGTTGCATAAGCGCATGACAGAAGTCACAGCAAGTGTTAAGAGCTTTAAGCCATTGCGATGTTTCAACCCTGGAATTTTCCTTCATGTCAATCACAGACATGACAAAAGAAAGAATTTATCTGAACTGGCTTTCTACTAAACTCAAGCTGTGAAATATGTATACCTACATATTCTATAATGATATCACATTTCATGTCATTTAAAAGAGGAATGGAGAGCCTATTAAAAGTGGATCTCTGTTTTCAACCTGTTTTCACGAATGTATAATTGCTATAATCCAGACATAAGACCCTGAAACTCACAAAATTGTTTTTCTTTATCAACAAGTGGTGAGCAAAAAGAGCAACTACCATCCCAACTAACAGGGAACGTTCTCAGAACATTGGCTAATGTTCTCTAAAAGCCCTCAAAAATGTTCTTGCAGTAACAGTAAATAGAAAGTTCATAAATTTTTTTAACGGTATATATCACATCAAAAACATTATACTTGCGTTGTTTGTGGATTATTTTAAAAACATTACAGAACTCAAAAAACACTGAATAATGTTTTGATAACCAAACAGTAATGTTAATACAACATCTAAAACTGGATGTTTTGAAAGTTCTTAGAACATTTTAAACGTTTATTTTACTTAATAGAAATGTTAGGGAAACATTCTTACAACTTAAAATCGTTAGCTGGCTCTTTAATATTATGTGAGCTACTTCATTTTGTTTTTATTTTATAAACATTTTGTGTTACCAGAATATGTTCAGAGGTGTTTAGTAGATGCAACTAGTTGATCACATCTGTTGATCTGACTAATGCTTTAACATAAGTAACGTGATATCAAAGTGTATTTGTGAAAAAACTGAGGAGAATTAGAGCCACTAAACATTCACATTCTCAGGCTTGTTATAGAGTCACTAAACCCTGTTTCAACCTGCAAATGTACCTCCATGACTTCCTGTTTATGCCTCATTTGCATGATTAACATCTTAAGTCAAACACTGCCAACCCTTGCAATAAAGCCCTATTTTATATTCCTAAGTGCAGCAAACAGACTTTTTTTAGGCGAGTCTTTTGAATAGCATCACTATTGTCAGTTTATATTGGAATTTCTGCAGTCAGGTATTTTCAGTTCTACTCAGCTGAGCAGTTTGGGAGAAACTAATTTGTGAAGTGTCAGTCAGTGGGCAGAGGACATCCCAGACAATAGAGAGTGTGTAAAAAACAAAGTATGACTTCCGCAAAAAAGGTGGGAGTATAAAACACGCTTGAGTGGCGAAATCTGCTAATGCTCTTTTTCTCTTTTGAGTTGACCGTAAATCTCACAGTAAAGCAAGATAATGGACTTCAGCGTGAGTTTAGAGGAAGAACAATTGCACTCAACACTAATGCCCACTGGTGTGAGAATTCGCAAATAGAAACATTCATTATTTAACACTGTACGGCCACCCGAGACAATATTGTGTGTTCTGTGGTTCAAACTAACTAAAGGATGGATTCCAGCTGACGCTGCCTCACTCGATCAATCATACAGGCCGATGCAAGAGGTGGCATTCTTTGACCACAAAGTGTCAGGCCTGATAAATCTTAGCCCTCTCGTTTATGAACTGTAAACAGTGACTTCCTGTTGACAGCTGTGTTTAGGCATAGCCCACTGAGGTCTAATGAAAAAGGCTGATTTGACACACAGGTGGAAGGCGAATGCTCAAAGCCTATCAAAACGTATCGACCCACTGACAGCCACAGTTGTCATAGATGCACAGAAATTTTAAGGCGTTCGCCTACACATTGATTCACATTGTCGATTCAGTGAGAAGTCTGGGACGCTTATTTGAGTTCTTGACACCTGATGAATCTTCATTTGCTCTGTTTTTTATTCCTACTAATGTTATTCGTGGGTTGTGCAACTGGCCAGATATGACCACAACTGAGATGTGCGTGTAAACGTAAGATTCATTCTGGATTTAGTCGTAATTTAAATTAATGCATTCAAGCATTGGCAAGATTCAACAAGGAAGTAAAGACATAAAGGACATGTGATCTATAAAACACTGTTATTGAGAGCAGGATTGATGAAGAAACTGATGTTACTGCTTTATTTGTCTCACACATGCAGGTACAAAATTAAAATTGCTGTTCTGAGTATGATTCATGCATTAATAATCTTTTTCATAATATGATGCATTTATGCAGTTTATATACGAGGGGTTTCTCTCTGAAAGGTTAATTTTTAGCCACAAGAAAATGTATTCTGTCAAATTAGAACCTAATTTTTACCAGCAACATCCCATTTGTGATTACAGTTTTCAGAAGCTACGGCCAGTTGTGTAGCAGCTAATAAAGAGAAGAGATACAGCAGTAAGAACAGCCACTAAAACCAACAATACAGCCATTTCACGAGCTGTACAGTGTATATAGATCCTACTTCATCTTTCTATATAGCTCTACTGTTAGTGAAGAAAACAGTAACAAATCCTCTCTTAGGAAAACCGTAACTTCTGTTTGTTAGTACAGAGGAAATTCTGGTGAGAAGGTATGGTTTTATTGATCTGTTTTGCTCACACTAACTATACTCTGAGGTATAACAGTTCTCACCTGTGAGTTTCTGAAAAACAGCATTAAAGGTATTTGAAAGCGTTGAGAGCTTTTTGCCATACCGTTTATTTCACCCTTCGACTCTCCTCTTTCACTTTCCACACTGTGTGTTTTCAGACACTTGCTGGCTACCACAAACAGATCCGATATCACAGAGTTTCAGTGTTCAAATTACAAAATTGATTGCAGCCTGGCAACAGGGCTCTTATACAATTAATACCCCAGTTGCATATTAATAAAGCAGCCATCAAATCAATACACACCGAGACGAATGAATATTATCACCCTTGGATATAAACAGCAGC
The DNA here is from genome assembly GCA_036877625.1 of Ambastaia sidthimunki. Classification (NCBI taxonomy): domain Eukaryota; kingdom Metazoa; phylum Chordata; class Actinopteri; order Cypriniformes; family Botiidae; genus Ambastaia; species Ambastaia sidthimunki. Next base: position 84,432 of record JAZGTK010000073.1, on the reverse strand, counting down.
CAGACAGCCTGGTCATACTCAGCAACTTTAATTCAAAATGTAATGCTACATTGTGCCTCGCCAATAAAGCACTTTACAATAATTCTTTGTGAACCGGAAGTTTCCACTGACTTCAGTGTTGTGATGTAATTCAGAGCGAAACTGAGAAATGGGTGTGGCTTATTTTTTCCACTTGGAATTGATTGGATCTAAAACTGTAAACATTTCAAAGCTTGCAGTAACTGATCGTTGGGGGAGTGGTTAATGGTTCTGGCTCCGCCCCAAGCCGTCAGGGAAGAATCGCCATTCCAGAGGGGAAGTACATTTTCAGATTTTGATTAAAGACTACAAAGGCATATGAATTAAAAAAATAAAGACTTGCACAGATAAATGACAAACACTGCAATATTTCATAAAAAATGAGAATAGTATATTTTAATTTCATGGTGACCTTAACATTTTTTTTTTTTAAAAACGTTCTCAGTTGAAAAAGAAAGAAATTCTCGGAATAATTTCTCAGGATCATCTGAGTTTGGTCTGTCCTCTCCTACACTTTCTCTGGCCGTGGCCTCTCATACTGGATGGCACAATGCCGACCTGAGGTGAAGGGAGTATTTAGCAACCGCAAACATAATAATTCTAGCCCTGCAAATGGAATGGAATGAATTTTCCCTCCCTGTCAGGCAGTATTGACAGAGCCAGCAGTAAAAGAGCCTTGAATAAAATGAGTTTCTAATCCTGACTGCTGGAACCTTTGAAATGACAGAATGTTTAGAGAAGAATGCAGAGGCTGGTCAAATGTCAAGTTTTTGAAATGGCCATTGACTTGAATTGACCGTTTATATTCTTGTGTGGAGCCAAAGGTTAAGATCAAGATATATCACACGTGACTCACTCACTGCAGTTGTCGGCTCACGCTGGCATAATGGTGCTATAATGGTGTCACGCAGGCAGCTTTGGTGCCTGTTTGTGTATCCATGTAGATGTTTTGAGCCAATGCAACTCAAAAGACTCACTTTGGCACAGGTCAGTCGATTTGGAGGTTTACTGGACCATAACACCAATGAGCAACCACTGAATGCTGAGGTGTTCACCATTAAACTGGTGGTTAAAAACCTCAGACGGCCCTCTCACAACCTGTCCACAGCCCCTTCACACACTGCCTGGTGCACACAAAACTGGCAAGCGCTGAAAACTGAAAGCTCCAGCGTGAGGCATTATTGTCGCTTGTTTTTTTAAAAGCAGTAAGCAGTAAAATTACTGGTTTTGAGGAAAACCATCGCTGGATTTGTCAGTTTACCAGCTTAGTGGCATCAAATCTCTCTGAAAAATAGTTAGTGAGTTTCTGCCTAATGCTGACTGACACTGTTGTGTAATTTTTTTAAAAACCTTGATTCTATATTTAGGGGAACATTTAGAATTTAATATAAAGTCATAAATGTGTTTCATTTAGTGTGCTATTTTTCCATAACAATTAGTATACTTATATCTATTTCATATTAAATACAACAGACATTACATCAATTAAATTATTTAATTCTATGTACTAACAGTAAAGATTATGTAAAGACAATTAGAAGTCACTCATCACTTTTTTTGATCATGTCTGTTAATACATTAATGTAATGCAGGATACAGTATTTACAGTATTTATAAACTGTTTTGCTCTGAGTTTGTGTGATTGTACATTATTTTTCGCAACGCTTTTTCTCTTGTATTTTGATCTTTGCGGAACGCCGTAATTAAAAGTCGCGTTCATTGTGGATTTACTTTCATTACCTTTCTAAAGAAATACAAGTGAAATAAAAGTAAAATAAAAGTTGGAGGTTGAAGTACTGCCGTCCATTCGGCGTAAAATCAATACCAAGAGTTTGATCATACACTGAGATTACAGCTGAAACGGTATGATTGTATATATTATTATTATTGTAATTTTATACTAATTCTTAAAGGCCCGTTTACACCAAAAACTAAACTATAACGTTTTAAACATAGTTAACTATAAAGTATAAGGATAATGATATATGTTGGGGTCACTTTCAGAGCGATTTTTCCGGTTGATGAACGACGAATTCCGCATCAATTCATATCAAGTCGTATTTTCATAATTCGTTTGTTGTTATGGACGCTAATACTGCTTCCCAATTCGCATACTTATATCTTAAATCTATGTACTGTTAAGGTTATGGCAAAGCATATACATTTCATTGCGTTGCAAAAGCATGTGTGCAAGTACTGGGACGCATAACGGAAGTGACTTGTTGCCTAGGCAACATTGTGACGTAAACAATCACAAAACTCAACATGTGCATTTAGGCATTTCTATATTCATTATTTGTTATGTAATGTTTACTTTTTAGTTTACTTTATTAATTCATTGAAGCATCATTATTTGGTATTAATTCAGTGTAGCGTCGCCGTCTCGCAATGTATTGTGGGTAATATCACAATGTTCATATTAGATATAGACACTGATATGCAGATATATTATATATGCTGAATTAAATGCTGATATACAGTATAATCTCTTGCTCTTCCATCCCCTGTTTTCATGAACTGGCATGACAAATATTTAACATTAATATTGCAGAAGTATTTGTATACAACCGTTCTCTCTCTTTCTGTCTTTCTCTCTGTAAATATATATAATCACTGGACATTAAATGTACCTGAAAATATAGAGTCTCGTATACGTTTTAGGAGGTTCTGATGTACCGTAGGCCTCTGGGAGGCTTTAAGCTGTGCCAAGTGATTCAATGAAAGAGAAAACAGATAATGGAAGAAAACGTAGCATGATGAGATGGATAGATGAAGACTGGTGGTGGATCGTTGAAGGCAAGGGTCCTAACTCATTGCTGACCCCTGCAGGCTTGCCGTCCGGTGCTTCTTAATCTCAATCAGCGCAGAAAGAGGGCTCATTAGTCATTAGTGAGGTATCTAACAGTGGATTCCTCCCCTGGCCCCACACTCATCTTCTGCTTCTTGCCTCTAAGCGTTTTTCCTCACACACTTTTATCCTTCTGTCTCTCTCTGCTCCTCTGTAGTTCCTCTTGCTCGCTATGATGACCAGCCGCGATTGTGCTTTGGAACCCGTCTCAGCCTCCAGCTAAACTTCTCATCCATGACCAATCGATGGTGCGGCACGTTGGAGGAACGTTCTGAGCGTGTCCGCTTGTGTGCGACTGGTCACCCGTAAGTGCATAAGTGCAGATCAGAAAAAATACCTTTGGGTGAAATTTCAATTCCACTGAGCATCATCTGTCCATCTCTTCAGCATCCATAGGCCTCTTCGGTCCCCTCTGGAGCTCAGCCAACCTTTATTACTGAGCGATGGAAGAACTTAACAGGCCTGTCACAGGCAAAGTGATAAAGCCTCATTACCACACTACAGAGAAAGAGTGAGGGCAGCCGGCTCTGACACCACTCCTTTCATAAAGAGCTCTGCTGTACAGAATATTGGACAGCCAGTCATAGACATCCAGCAAAGAACAAAATGACCAGCCCAGCCAGAATCTACAGTATGGTGGTATTGACATACCCTCATTCATTACACCCCACTGTGCTATACTGCACCACTGCTTCCCTCTTTCTTGTGGTTTTTACAGACACTGCCATTGGATCTCTCATGATGTGAGTGAGTGAGCGAGAGTGAGAGAGAGATGAAATTCTTACCGGTAATTTCACAAATCAAGGGCTGCCTGAAATGTTGTGAATCTGAAAGAATGAGTGACCTTGCAAAATATGAGGACAAATGTCAAAATGGAGTTATTGACATATTCTTACTCTAATATAACTTATTAAAAAATGCATTCTGGGTGTTTAATTTGAAAAACAAAAAAGTTTTGGTATTTACAATGCAATGCAAAAACCTCAATATCTCAAAACTGGTCAAAATGCAGATAGAACCGTATAATTCTAAGGTAGCAAAATGTGACCATGATCAGATATTTGTAACATTTTTGTCACGTAACAATTATTTCTGTGTAACATAGAGAAATGTCTTATTTAGGGATCAACTTTGTCTCAGATGTTTCTCCTAAAATCCCTTTATAAATAAAAATGGGCATGAGTGAATTGTTGACACATAGTTCAAATTTAAAGCTGTATAATTAATGCAGATTTTTTAAAATATAGAATTTAAAATTGTTTGTGTTCTTATTGAACTCTTTAAACTTTTTGGAAATCTGAGTACAATTTGAGACATTGTCGAGATCTCTTCTGAAACTGTAGAGGAGAAGCTTGAGATTACTGAGATCATGTTTTTGGAGAAATATCTGAGACTCTAAGACTAGGAATATCTATTTTCTGAGAATATCTAAGACTCTCCACTGGCTCTCCATATAATCTCATTGCTGTCAAGGAGATGCAATGGAGATATAAAGGAGATCTTATTTGTGATTTTTTTTATTCCCATGGGCAAACAAATGCCAAAAGATATTAACTAGATTGTAATGCAGTAAGATATATTTTATACTATATTGAAATACTGCTGCTGTGGCTCCCATCAGCCACAGACTGCAGCGTAGCCGTGGTGTGTGGATGAAATATTGTCTTTTTTCCACCGTCCATATTTGTCTTCTCATCTTTCAAGGCCATGAAGTAATGCACATTACTTTCCTCATTCAGTTTCCCAAGTCATAAACTTGAAGAATTGTGGAGAGATTTTATGGCTGAGATCCGTCGCTTTCTGTAGATGGCAGTATTAAGTCAAACATTTTTCTGTGCATGGCTGTGCACGTCTCTCTGTCTGGGCACAGTGTGTGATTGTGTGTGTGCACAGAGCCTTACATACAAACTAATGCAAGCCTGTGTGATTGTGTAGCTGTGCATAGTGGAAGGAACACACTGAATTGTAATGATCTCAGTTTTGGCTGTTCCACACAAACAGGCTGCCATGTCGTGTTAGATGCAGTGATTTAGTCAGAGCCATAGTACAAATATCTGTATTGTACGTGGCCTTTTGCTTGAATTTTATTATCGTACTTTCGAATCCTTTTTTAAACGGTATAAGAGATAATCAGTTGTGACACAGGTGACAAGGTTGTGTAACTACGTTTATTGAATTTCAAGTTAAATACTTTTCCTCATCTCAAGATTCAGCCTAATATATAATATATAACAGATAGATCCTCTGCAGAGAGATGGCAAATGTCATATATTAATTATATAAAGAGCTCTTTCTTTATCTATATTTTATCGGTGGTGTTAGTGCACATGCAGAAACGGTCGCATTCAGCAGCTTGTTGCATGGACGTGCTTTATTGACAATCCCGTACGCAGTCACGGAGCACGCGGGTTAAAACAATTGTTTATTTATCTTTCAGACTGGAGCAATTCATTTACCAAACAGCTGTCATCCTCGCCCATGATTAACAATCCCTCCAAGACCTCGGGAAGCATCATTTGAGTCATTCCACTTAGCGAAACCGCTCCACCGCAGCGCAAGAAATCCCACGAAAGTGCCGCGTTCATTTTTAATTCTGCTCGCCAGCCTCCGTTTCATTATAACTCAAAACAGGTCTGTTAGCGTAACTTCTGTAGAACCACAACAACTTGAACTTGATGTTTGTCCACAGACACATAAACACATAAATTGCAACAGTAACCAAATCTACTTTATTTCAGCCCTGCGGCTATATTTGATAACTGAGCCACAGATCAGCAATGTTATTAAGCAGTGAGTTTATCATGTGCCCTGTGTGTCCACCAGCATGGAGGAAACCGTCTTAATACCGCTCAAAAGCCCGTAGGTCATCCGCTGTGGTGGGGGTGGTCTTTTCAGATGTACAGCTTGTGTTGTTGGTCTACGATTGCTTTCAATACAAGCTCAGTAGACATCATACATGTGCCTGATTATAGTATACAGTATACATTTATTTGACTTTTATTAATCCACAATCAAAGCATTCAAGCTACATGTGGATTTATGTGTGATTTAAGCGCTAAATCCACCAGAAACGTGTGACGGTGGTGATCTCAAGTTTAACCCTGTTACAGAACCGCCCACCTCACTGTCACAACAAAATAAGTGTTTATTTAACTTCTGTCATTGTAGATTTCTTGTTTTTCCACTGAATTATTATATTAAGAGAGTTATTCCTACCATACAACAAAATAAAAACACTGTATCCAGAATCATTCACATCATGGTGACTGTCTGCCTCATGTTTTTTGCCTCTTGTTTGGAAAACGTTTAACTAGTTTTTTTAATGCTGTTATTGCTAGCTTCAATCCCACAATTCCAGCCCCCCCAGAGAACGAATCTAAACCGGCTGCTAAGCTTTACTCAATCTGCGCCAGTGAACACATACAGTCGGTGCATACGATCACCTCCCGTCCCAATCTAATCTACATTAGCAATACCAGCATGTTTAATTTCTCCGTCATGAAAAACAAGGTGCGCTTTATTTGTGTGTGTTAGGGCAGCACATTACACGCTCCAGGCGTATGTGAGTGCGTGTGCCAAAATTCGCAGAGGGTTCTGATTAAACATGGGTGTGATGTCAGCAGGGCACCGAAGTGTCATGTTCACACATGTGCCAGTGGGCCTGTGGAACTGGTGCGGGTCCAGGAAGCTCACTCTGAGCATCACAGCTATTGACAGGGGCGAAGCCCTCCACGATATCACTAGAATAATTATTAGTACAAGGGCTTTGCGTTTTTGCATTTATCATTCTTTGTGTGTTCCTGGTTTGCTAATTAAGGTTAAAGGTGGGAAGATAGACTGAGAGAGTGCAGGAAAGCACAAATCCCAACCTGACAAAATATTTATACATGCCAAACAGTGGCATCAAAGCAACAGTCAATTATAACTATATTGTATTTGAAGAGCAACTCAATTTGATTGATTCTGTTATGAACAGTTAAGCTAGTATCACATCAAGCTGAGCACCTCTTAAAGGTACAGTTCACACAAAATTGAAAATGCTGTTTTATTTTTGTTGCTCTAAGCGTGGTTTGTTTTTCTTTCATTGTTTTGGAACAGAAGCTCTCTGTTGTGAACGCAGCTGTGTTTTTCGATGCTTCCTGGACCTGTAAAAGGCCAACACTAGGTTAAACGGTAAAATCTTGTCTTTCATGTACATTTCTGTCTTCACAGGCTGAAGAACATTTGTAGTGGGTTGAGATCATTAGCAAATGGAGTAGCTGAATTTGAAGTTTGTTTTTGTTATGTACTCTTACCCAACCTTCAATGTTTCTGTGACTCTTTCTTATGGATAAATTGCTTGTGCATTCTGCTAAATGAATAAATGTGAATATAAATAAGAAATACTATTCCAATTAGTGCATTTTTTGGAGTTGTGTCAACAGCACTGCAGCCTTCATAATGAAGCCAGAGCAACGTTTCTAATGAGGTTTGTTTCATTGACATGCAATTACTTATTTACTGATTGCAATATTTTGATACTTTTTCCCTCTGGAGTCTTAACAATATAGCGGCTTGACACTGGGCCTTGTTTAAGCTAACTTGGAGAGCTTGCGATCCTTTTAATTGCTGACCTTTAAGAAAGGGGCATTCATTTTAAAAAGGAGCTCATTTACTCCACGCTGGACCTCTGCAGTTCATTGTGCCCACAGAAAACGAGAATCAGAAACAGATCTAGTGAAAGCAGCCCGGTTACTATTTAAGGTTGTTAGAATGTCCATTATGTAACAAAAACGTTTATTTTAAATGTTTTAGGAATGTTCAAAACATCCAGTTTTGTAGATGTCCTTTCAACGTTACTGCTTGTTATAGGAACGTTGCTCATACATTTTTTCAATTCTGTAACGTTTTTAAAATGTTCCATTAACTACTTAAGAGCGTTTTTGGTATAAATATATCATGTTAGAAAACCATTTTACTAACGTCACTGCAAGAATGTTTTTTTTTTATAATTTTAAGAAATCTTTTAGAGAATGTTAGCCAACATTCTAAGAATGTTACCTGGGAGACATCTAACAGTGAAGTTTGAGAGGGTACAAACAGATCACAGAGAATATGCGTGTGCTGCAACATCGCAATACTTGCGATACAGACGTCTCAGTTATTTATCTTCACATGGCTGAAAACGCAGGTACAGAGGTTAGCCGAGAAAGCAGAAATCACTGTAAGTGCATTTGAAAGGTTTTTGCCAAACAGCTGTGACTATGCTCGGGGAAAATGAGACTTGCACATAAAGGATAGGTGGTTGTTTCATCCTGATAGCCCTCTGAACTGCTTGTTCTGTGAAGGGGTCATCGCTGCCCAGGCACAAGTGCTTTCCCTGGAGCAAGCTATGGGCTCTCGGCGTGTAGGCCGTCTGTGGTAGTTCTCGTGCTGTGTGTGTAACAGAAACACAATCTTCAATAGGTTTTTTTTAGTATCTTCTCGTGCAGCCTTGACCACTGCAGCAAACAAACAGAGTGAAACATTAAACACTGATGTATCATTCAGAATGCCTGAGTTTGTTCTGACCAAACACTGAGGCTGAAAACTCGTGTCACTTCATACTGCCATAATTCATCAGTCTAATATAAATGCTATGCAACATTTACACCCTCATTACAATTCGCAAGGATTTTCATGCAGTGTTATTTTCATAGCGTATTATCTGACGCTGCTGTCGCTGCTAACAATTTTAGGTTGTATGTTTCTGTAATATTTCTGTTATGAAACAAAAATGTTAAAATCGACATTTGGAACATTTTAGGAACGTTTAAAACATCCAGTTTTTTAGCCATTGTATAAATGTTATTCTGTAACTTTTTTAAACGTTCCACTGACTACTTAAAAATAACATTTTAGATATGATATGTTAGAAACATTCTACTGTTACTGCAAGAATGTTTTTGATAACTTTAGGAGAACTTTGAGAGAACGTTAGCCAATGTTTTGAGGATGTTCTCTGTTAGCTGGGGAATATGGAGGTAATGGTTTAAATTGTGGCATGGACAGATAGATCTAGTTAGTTAAGTAGTTGGAAATAGTAAAGCCCCGGGTGAGTTATGTAAATATTCTATATGTGTGGTTCTCAGCTGGTTGGTAAAGGGTCTTTTCTGACTGAATTTGTGGACAGCAGGGAATAACACCGCTGAATGCAAATAATAAAAGGCAACTAACCATATAATCATGCATAGTTAAATAAATAGGCTTATCAACTTTTAAAAGGGACAAACCTTTCCTCCGCCTTTGTCTTTATTTCTTTTGAATAAGTATTTTGATGCAAATTCATCTCCCTCTTGCTAATATGGATAATAACATTACAATATTTGTTCTGTTTTTATGTGGCCTGTGCGATTAACCATATGATGTATAATTTGCTTATTATTGGGCTATAATTGTCATGTTTTATAGACGTCGTGTTGCCTCTGTATAATTAACAATTTTGATAGTGTTTTGGGTCATTACTTAATGTGCAATGTAAATTAAAGCTAAAGCAAAACTTTGGTTGTCGGCTAATGTCTATATATATTCTAGTTCAGAAATTTGTTGTGATATGACAGTAACTTCTTGGGCTGTCAGTTCTTAGTATGTCATAGTTTGCGTTGTGTCAACTGGCAGCCATTGTAATACACAGTTTCACTGACCTGAAACGCGTAAAATTGATCTGTAATTGTTTATTGGTTTCTTCAGTCAATGAATCGCCTTTTGAGAAAGAAATGGAAATTCAATCATTTGTTTATTGACGCTGTTCACCACCAGAAGTTTCGCCTCTCCAAACGAACTGAGAGATTGGACACGACAATGCAAATGAATGCAGAGTCGCTAAGTTCCTCTGCGTAATGTGCGCTTTTGCCATGTTACGATCCCCCGATTCCTTTGCGCATCGTCAGGTGGCAGGAGACCGATCACAAGTGAGAAGCTCACACTGTGTTATTGTCCCCATCTCTCTCCGTCCCGTCTCCCTCTCTCTCTTTCTCTCCCTCTCTCTCTTTCTCTCCCTCTCTCTTTCTATGTGTCTCTCTCTCCCTCACACTGTCGCCCGCCTGGATACGCATCTGAATGCGCGGAGCGAAGGAGGGTCGGTGCGCTCTGCAGACGAATTTCTCTTGTCATTTCTGAATAACGGGGGCTGGGATCGGACTTCAGTACGAGAAGTGCGGTGGCCTTCGCCCTCACTCAGCAACGATGTCCGAATATATCCTTACTTTGCTCGTTATACTGGGATTGGGGGATATACTGCCAGGCGTTCAGACATTGAGAGGCGCTGATTCAGAGCAAGGTAAGACGCAACGTTGAAACTTGCGACGCCGCTTGCGACCGCGCACCATGCGGCTGCGTTTCTTACGGCGCATCTCTCCACGCGTTTCGTGTAGCTGCGGATGCAAGCGACATTTTGCTTTGAATTAAATGGACGAAACGAGCAGGTTGAGCCGGAGGTTTCACTCCTGTTTTGTATTAGTCGATGGTGTCATTCAAATCCCCATAGGATGCCCATTAGTGTACTGGTGGCGCGACTTAAACCAGTGGAGACGAAATAGGCTGCATACTAAACATTCTTTTATTCTAGATAGAGCAGATTTGTCAGTGTATATGTGTTGTAGGCTTTAGTTTTAAAAGCGTATAGTGTTATATTTAACTAGACTAATGTATGTCGTGTTTTAAGTAATGCATGTTGCGATTGCTGGAACTTTCTCCAATTATACGAAGTTTTCCAGTTAAATGGGTTTCAGAAACGGCTTCGGGTGAAGAGTAACAATTCGGAGTGACACTGACAGGAATCTGAATCAATGCATCATCTCTGCTAATGTAAGAGCAGATAGATGCAATGAATCTTGATGTGGTTATCAGTGGGTTACAAACAATGGTGCGAATCTCGGATGGAGATGAACTGAAGACTGTCAGCTGGTAGCAGATCCGTCACGATGCTTTTCTTCTTCTGCTCTGAATTGTAGACGAGCAGGTCTCGATGAAACAGTTTCAAGTGCCACACATGAAAGTAAATACAACATTTAGCGCAAAACATTTACTTACAAACTCATGTTTGTGGAGAACAAATGTCTGCTGTAATGAATTGCCAGTTTTGTAGCTCTTGTTACCTTTTGACATTTATATATTGGCAGAAGGCAGCAACGTTATTACCAACCAAGTAATTAATTTGATCTCAAAATGTGGTTTGCGAATAGCAAATGAATACATTTTATAAATAATATTTTTAATGTGAAATTTAACCCTTTGATGCATGACACGCATCACAGTGAAACATCTGTTAACTACTCAAGATTTATTAGTACATCAAAACCAACAAGGACCTTTGCCCTTTATCCATATTTTACATGACACCCCTCTTTATATGTTGTTGTGTGTTTTTTTTATTTATGACAACATAAATTCAACATGGCTCATGAAAGCAGTGGTGCACCAAATACCTCTGTATTATTTACTGCTATCTTGTGTTGCAGTGTACACATATTTCTCTTGAAATACATCATTTTGAAGAAAGATTATTATCCAGAAAGTGAAAAAAACATCTGTTTTTCCCTTGTGAGTTAGTCTTTCATGCATAAAAGGGTTAAACTCACACGTACGCTGGATTTTCAGCCAGATGTTTTCAGAAAATGCCATTTTCAAAAGCTGCATGTTCATTATATCAGATGAATGTAAATGTCACGGTGTCCTGCACAGAGATTATCTTAACAGTGATGTTCTGAAGACCATGTTCTGCTAAATACTGCATCATATGCATTGTGGTGCCTCTGGTATTTTGGTAATTCTCCTGCCACTGCTTGTTCACTTAACACACACCATAATAAAACAACAACAGGCACAGCAAAGTCATTGTGTGGCTGTGACTTCAGATCTTCTTAGATGTTTGATAAAACGGCTTCACAGTGTTTAGTAAATCATTGTTTGCCATCTTGTGTAGTATTATCACGGCCAAGAGTTACAGCACGGGTGCGAGCGGGCGGAACCGAGTTTGCCCAAACCACACTTCATTATATCATACCCTCTTTTATCTCACCATTGACACTCAAGATGTTTATCAGTTATTACAAACAGTTGAAGGTTGCTGGAAATGTTTCTCCCTTTAGGAGAGCGTGGTGTGTCCCCAAAAAGCAGGTTAAGCACTATCCTTTCCTAATGAAATTTAGAAGGATCCCCCCAGAGCCTAATTAAATGAGATTATATCTAGGCATTCTGCGCAGCTTTATTGTCCAGCTGTGATTACCTGGTATTGGAGGAAAGTCAATAAAGGCATAAACCTTGATTGTTTGAACGACCTCAGCCATGCACAGGAAACGCTGATCTTTTGCAGAATACATACGGAAAGTGCTAATGTGAAACGGCCAGGGCAGATACCAGGTCTGCGGTTGCATTGCATTTTCTCTTCTCCCAGTCAAAGAAGAAACGCTGACCTTCTCAGGTTGGTCCACGTTTGTTTTCATAGCTGGTTTGCATCAGTGCCTGGAAAGTCTTATTTCAAAAAACGCTTTCAAAAAGTTGCTTTTTATATCTGCCATATGGAACTCATTCAAAGGATGATACTGGCTAGTCATGAAAATCCATTCTTTAAGTTTTCAGGTGTGCCTACACTGCCAACCAGGTAATTGGTCCAATGAACTCAGTCTCCCAAGATAATTAGAACTTCCACAGCTCGGTGGAGAACCTGACAATACTTATCCATCTGACAAGCAATAAAACAGGAAGCAATATAGCATGCTAATCCAGAGCCAATGCACTTGCTATAAAAGAGCATAGAATGAACGTGACATGACAAAGCCAAGCATTCCCCCAACTAACAGGGAACGCTGTTAGGACGTTAGCTAACATTCTTTAAAAGTTCTCTCAGAGTTGTTAAAGGCATTTTTTCAGTAACGTTTGCAGAACATTTTTTATCATAGTTTGTAATACAAATGAAAAATAAGTTGTTACTGGAACATTTTGAAAATTTTACATTCCTACAACCAAGAAATATCGTTCAACATCTACAAGTCTAATCATTTTGACCGTTCCTAGAACATTCAAAATAGCGTTTCTAATATTTTTGTCACTTGATGTTAAATGTTAGGGAAACGTTCTTACAACCTAAACTTGTTAGCCGAGCAGGTTCTGCTAGGAGACGCAGCATCGGCTGTGGAGGTGAATCATCTAGCACCTGGCTGGCAGTCTTCATCCTTTCTGTTGGCGGCCCATTGCATGCTCCATTTGGTGCGATTGCTGAAGTTTAGCTGAAGTTGGCCACAGATTCAGCTGAGTCATTAGGGGTCCTGACCTTTGACGGATTGAGTGCTTGTGTCTGAGTTTATTGCAGTTGGTGCTAATCCTGCAATGCACAGGTGATCGGCTGGCCTGTGACATCTTGTGCATCTGTATTCTTTGTTGACGTGCTGGAGGCGACTTCTGTGTGACCTAATGGAGAATGTTTTTACGTTTTATTGTGCCATAGAGTTTTCCATCAGGCCTTAGTAATCAGGAACAGGTGAAAAAAAATCAATGTGGTGTCTGTAACATAAGGCAGCTGCCTCACTACCCAGGCAGTCAATTACAAAACAAGCAACGTTTTGTGTATGAAAGCACCTTTTAAAGGAAACCGCTCTCAAACAGTCGTTTTTAGGCACCATAATATCATGTCTAATGATCTAAAATTAATACCAAGCCCATGTTTAATGACAGCAATGCTTTGTCTAGGTAGAGATGCTATAATAAATTGTGTATACATCTATGTTGCCTTTTAAAACTTAACCAGATGAAGTGTTTAAAATGCATTCACATGCAACGGTCGATGTTTGAACAGAGTTTTGGATGCTTTAATATAAGAACCAGCAGAGTGCATATGTTGTTATGTGCGTTTTTGAACCCATTTTAATTGGATCTGGAAGACTTTGCAGTTTTCAGAAAGCATTTTTTCATCAGCTGTTCTGGTAGAACACATGTTGCTGTGATATTGTAGGAAAGGGCCTGGTGAATTTTATTCAGGCTGTTGGAGGAAACCCATGTTTGTGCTTTTGCACTATTGGATGAATTATTCAGAGGTTAAGATTAAGCCTTTTCTGAACCTTGCAGCACGTAATTAATGAATCAGTGGATCTCATTCTCTCAACCTTTCTCTCTCTTTTCTTCTTTCTCTCCATTCTTGCTTCTCAGCAGAGCATCACAAGTCATTGTAAAGGGTTACTGAAATTCTATTTGAAGAATAAAATGTGAAGAATTAAAATCAATGAATTATGAAACAATGAATCAGTTTTTTTACACTGAAGGTGAAGCAAGTATGCTACAGATTAGCAAACATTGTTAATGAGCAAAAAAGCATGTTTTGTGGAAGGCAGAGGAAATTAAGAATTTATCAGTGCTAAGAACAGCTTATACACAGAGCAAAGACTTCAATTAGAAACCAGATTTCAAAACCAGATATGTTTTATTAGGAATCTTCATGTGGAAATGAATGATACAGTGACAGGTAGGTATGGGCGCTTTTTAATTACTGCTTAAAATAAAAGGAAATGTTTATGATGAAGAAATTTCATTAATCGAGTTGAATATTTGACATGTTAAAGGTACTTCATTTCAATTTATTACATTTTCTTTTCATTTGGAACTTGATGGACACAAAGCAGAAGATAAAAAACATAACAAATGAAGTTTTATATTATGTAACAGCTTGGCTAAAAATGAAGATTCAAAACAGTGATTGTTTGCCAATGTTAAACAATGTAAACTCTGCTTTCCTTGCACATATATGTATGTGTATATATATATATATCATACCATCTAACTCTATATTGACAGATATCAAAAGAAAAACAAGAACAAGCAGCTAATATAATTATAGATTTTGTTTGATTATATAATATTCTTGGCTGCGGAGTGTGAAGTCTGTTACTTCTTCCAGCACTTTGAACAGAGCAGGTACATCTGCGTAATACTCCTGTAGTTTTAAAGGTGCCATAAGGGTTTAGAAGGGTTAAAACTAATGCTACACTCAGAGTGATGTATGCAGAGCTGCTGTGCTTTCACAGCCTGGGAGACGGTTTTATCCTGGGGCTACAGCCTGCCTATCAGTCTGACAGCTTGAACCCTGAACAAGTCGTTGGGGCCCCTCAGGAGGCATCTCATAGCCTTATAGTTACCGTGCGGCGCTGGTAAAGTTTTGAATCTTTAAAACGCATCATAATGCTCATGTGACTGAAGTCTCGCTCTCTCTCTCTGTTGTGTAGCTTCTGTAGTTGCCTGTGCTTTTTCAATGTCATTTGTCATTCATAAAAATACGTTGTGTATCCTGCTAACCATATTAGATTTAAGAAAGTTTACCTAATGTTTCCATTAAGTAACAGAAACGTTACAAATGTTATGTTAAAGTTTTTTAATTATCCAGTTTTTTTATGTGGAATTAATGTTACTGCTTGATTGTAAGAAAGTTTTTTAAACATTTTTTTAATTCTGTAATGTTTTTAAAACGTCCCACTAATAACTTAATTTTTTTTTATATAAACATAAAAATAAACATAGTTAGACGTTAGAACATAAAAATGTTCTAACGTGACTGCACAGACTTTTTTGATAACTTTGAGAGATCTTTAAGAGAAAATTAGCCAACGTTCTCAGAACATTAGCTGGGTGCCTGTTAGCTGGGTCGCTCCTGTACTCGGTGCCCTGTGGATATTAACGGTTCACTCGCTTGACATGTGGTAAACAAGACACACACCTGGGGAAGAGAAAGCCCAGCCCATGGCTAGGGGGGGGCGTCCTTTGAGAGCACATTTCCTAAACTCTCCAGCATCATGCCTGCTGTTGTGGCAATGATCTGAGACCGCCAAACCAGATTAAAAGGGAACTGTCCCAGCTGTCACCTGGCATGCAGTTAGGACTGAGGGACCGATGCTGGAATGTTCTAAAAAGCCCGTACAGGAGCCCAATTCATCCTCCATCTCTCGATCAGGATAAAGGCCTTGAAAAGGATTGGGTCTGGTTCTGACAAGCATTCAGAGTTTCTCATTTTATCCCAATACACTCAGAATTAATTATTTGATTCAGATAATTGCCACCGATGGTTTGTAACCTTGTGAGTTTGGACTGACATCATTTGTGAGTGTGGTGACCTACTCTACATGCAGTTTTAAGCGACTCTCATTTCCTTTTAATAGCTGAAATCATAGTGCAGCTGAATACCTGTAACGGAACTTGTGATCGTACTAATCAAGTATGTGATTCTAAATCTCACTATTATTAAATCATTAATTACTAACAGTTGAGTAATTATAGTCTGCTAGAGAAAATTTGTTCACCATTTAATGATGCGGCACTCACAGCAGACATAGCAGATAGTTAGTTTTGTTGCATAGCGACATTGCGTTATGTTATGTTGCATTGTTACTTATTAACCTTAATTTTAAGTTAAACAATAAGGCAATCAAGGCTGTGCTATACTGTAAATATAGTCACAGCTAAAGGGGCTGCAAGAATCATGCTGGCAATTGTGGCTAATGTGCCTTAATCTGTGACTATTTTCATGGTATTAGCCGTATATTTAAAAGTAATCTCTTGGAATTTAAAAGTTCAGCAACTCAGCAAGAAAGGAGAAAATCCTAGTGGAATAGTAGAATATTGTTAACCTTACATTATATTTCAAAAATGTTATTCTTAAGTTGTTAGTGGAACGTTTTAAAAACATTACAGAATTAAGAAATGTTCAAATAATGTTTTTACAACCAAGCAATAAGGTAACAGATCATCCCAAAAAAAAATTTTGGAATGTTTTTAGAACATTCCAAAGTAACAATTTTAACGTTTTTGTTACTTAATAGAAAGATGAGGGAAACGTTGTTAGAATTTTAAATAAACGTTAATAAAATGCTACAGTATGTAATGGATGTGCTCAACTCTCGAACTTCATTATCTTGTTTTCTTTTTTAATGAAGCACCATCAACAACTTTATATGACGTGACGCTCTTCTGTCTGGTAGTTTTGGTTCAGCACCTGCTCTGTTCTGTCACAGCTGACTTCTTTTTGTTTCTGACTCTTTCTGTTCTAATTAGAAACATGTTTGCTTGTTTTCGTCTCTTTCTTTGCTCGCTGGAGAAGTGCATTCACCCTCTCTGCATCTCCGATGCGCCTCAGCGCTCCGTGAAAGCACTGGAGATAAGCTCTCATCCTCCAAACCCTGACTGTCTTTCACTTCCTGTGCTCACTGCTGGAGAAATAACAGTCATCTGAGCTCCTCTCCTAAACTCCAAACCAACACAACAGAATGGAAGGAAAACAAAAGCTGCAACTCTTTGTAGTTTCACCTGCAGTTTTTATATGAGTGTAGTTTTTGGAGGGTTTTTTTTCAAACAGATTGTGGAGTTTTTGCTGATCATGTGGCCAGTTATAATCCCGGCAAACAAGTTTTGGTTATAAGAGTGTTTCCCAAAAGTTTCATTTAAGTAACAAAAGCATTAAAATGTTATTTTGAATGTTCTAGGAATGTTCAGAATGTCCATTTTGAAAGCAACATTATTGCTTTGTCATTAGAACACTATTCAAACATTTTGTAATTCTGTAATGTTTTTAAAACGTTCCACTAACAATTTAAGAATGATGTTTTTTGATGTATATTATACAGAACATTAAAAAAGTTTTACTAACATAACTGCAAGAATGTTTTTGAAAGATTGTGAGAGAACTTTTAGGGAACGCTAGCCAACATTCAGAGAATGTTCCCTGTTAGATGGGATGTTCCCCCACTGACATGAAAGGTCCTCAAAGACTCTGAACGGTCACATAGATAGTTCGATTTTGACCCACACCTTATCTGATAGAGACGAAACGATGTTTGTGATGCAGTGTAAGATTTAGACCATGATGGTTTGTGTGAGCCCCCCAAAGTAATTCTACCATCTTTCCTACATTTCTTTCATCATCCTTCTGTGATGATTAGGTCAGTGCTGGAATTATACCAAAAGCTTTTAAACTCTCCTAAAGGCAGTTCATTTCTTTAAAAGCAAAGAAGAGAGGGGTTTAGAAAGAAAACATATGTCTTAGAAAGTGCTTCATGTATTCAAAAAATATGGAAATAAATGATTATGATGGAGAGTTACTCTACTGTCTATAATATCAGTATATTATATTACTGGTGTCACATAACTGCTTTAAACTAGTTGCCTCTCCCCGTTTGCACATAATGTACTGTACAGTAGCAAACAGTGGAAAGTCATTCTAAATTAAACTAGAATGAATACAACAGAACACTTCTTTCCATGTGAAGTTTTGCTAAGTATTGTGTATCGTCCTCCAGTGTTATTATATCAAAACAAATCATTATATTTTCACAGTGGGAACAGTTTGCTGATTAATGTATATTCATAAGCTTTGTATGATTGGAGGTGGGAAGGTGTTGCTTTGATGAAGTGTTTATACTGAAACATTTGACTGTAACAGTAGCCACACAGACGTTCTCATTTTTGTGCTTTTATTGTAGCTTGTTGGCTAAGCTGTAGTGGTTCACCAGATCTGTTTGGGTAAACCAATGAAAATCTCATCTTTATGGGTAATATTGCATCATGTCATCCATTTTAATTTACTTGGGCTGTTTTATTCTGGCAGTTGTTGTTGATGCATCATAAGTCAGATGTTTAAAAAACCTGTTTTGTTTCCCCCTGTAATTAGGGGCTGGAGAGACCAGAGGCTAAGACAGTTTAATACACCCAACACGTCGTACCACGCTGAGCCTCTGCGGCTACACCACTATGTGAAAATGGGCTTTCTTTATGTAGCCTTTTCATTCCACCAGGATTCCTGCTATTGGCATTGGCGGTTGTCACTTGCTATTTAGCTCCCTTAAAGGCAATTAATTTCTTTGAAACCAAGAAACCAAAGCCCCCCATAGCATAACAAGCAACACAGGTGAAAGAACTCAGCTTAGCAAACATGCTTTAGCAAAACAGAACGGCAGCTTGCCATTGGACTTGTTTGTGTTTTTTGTGTTTCTAGGGAAACTAAAAACTCTTCAGCAGGGATTTAATTATTATCAAGTAGCCCTTAAAATCAATTCCAGTGCTTGGATTTAATGTTGAGGTTGATTAGCGCATGCAGTTTATTGTTGGAAGCAACAGATTGCTTTCTAAAACAATGCCTGGGGGCAGGGTTTTCGTTGACATCCCATGGCTTTGAAAAACCACTTTGTAGCGCTAGTCTTTCAAAATGGGCTGTTTGGGATACAGCACACAGATAACTTTGCTTTTTAGCATCCGATCACGCGCTGTCTTTTTTTAGAAGGTAGACATTTATAAAAACATGCGCTTTTTGTAATGCTAAAAATACGGTATGTTTGTAACAACAAAAACGTATCAGATTTTATGCGTTACAGATGTTGTCTGCAAGCCTAGCGGGAAAAAAGAAATCGGGAACGGAGCGCCAGCCGTGAGGCGCATTTCAATGCTCCGGTTTCAGGAATCATTTGCTTTGGATGGGAGATTCTGGATAATGCTGTCACGCTCCCGGTTGATTGACAGGACGGGAGGGACCTGAACCTCATCAAAAGAAGTGCGCTGCAGTGGCTGGAGTCTGCGCGCCGGGATCCGAGGTGTTGAAGTCAGGGGCCGACTGCTGTTTTTGATTGCTCAGCTGTCATGCTGACTTGTCTGACACGGGGCGGAGAGGTCAGGCTTTGACTTTTCCGAACTACGTGATCTGGATCTGAGAGATGAACAAGGACCTCGTCTTCAGATGGTTAAAAAAATAATTTATCCAACGAATTAAAAACGTGTCATCGTTTATAGACACTTGTTTTGCTTCAAATTCCAATTTTTGTTTCCATGCAAAGAAGTTTCGATGAATGGTCACCTTTGTCATTTCCGTACAAAAAATGTGGATGGGGACTAGTAACTGTCAAGCTTTAAAAAAGACAGAAAAGAAACATAAAAAAGCATCAATAATAGATGTAGCTGATAGAACTGTTACAGTATATTCAAAAGTCAGACAGGGTTTAAAATGGTTTGTTGATAATCTTATTTGAAAGTTGTTGGCGCTATTTACTTTCATTGATTGGAATACAACTGTATAAATTCCTGTGATTGTGCTGATGTATTTGGAGATGTTTTTGTACCGTGGTTGAACAATTGTGATTTTGAGTCAAAACCTTCAAGGTCTTACAGTATTACCTGGATGCATTTAAATATTTGTATAAAAATTAATGTACTGGCTTGCATTGTAATTCAGGGATTTGGATGAAAAATATACAGTCTGTCAAACTGTAGCACTGTTTGTGTGTTGTGAATTCATGAATTCCTCCATGTTTCTTTTGAAGCCCAGAAATGTTGCATTGGCTATTTTGATTGCTCATTATTGAACGCTGCATTTAGAGTTCCAGCATTTCTGAAGGTCTCGTTTTTGTCTCCTGCCTGTGTGTCTAATGCAGCCTGCAGGGATGTTTTCCTGTGTAAAAAGAGATCTGGCAGTGCAGGAGAAAAACATTTTTCACGGTGAATATATGTTGTCTGTGGTAAGTGTCTGTGTTTCAGAGAAGTACCCCGAAGTGGATAATTTGCAGTAACTGTCGAAACGCGGCCTCGTGGATTGTCTAAAACATTCCAAGCTAAGGGTGCAAGAAACAACCCTCACCTTTTTAGGATTCAGTTTCAAGCAATACCATTTTTAAAGTTAACTTTTTGAGGGCAAAAACATCCCAGCGATCTTTCAGGTGGCTTGTGTGACATTCAAAGTCACTCTCTCACTTTTCCCTCAGGATTGTCCTAAACAGGTCTTGTCACAATAGCTTGTCACTAGATGCCAAAATCTGACTGACTGATTTAGCACTTTCTGTCTGTCAGGTCCATTATATCTAGTAGAGGCGCTGATGGCTGGATTCTGACCGACAGTGTGGCTGTAATCAAAATGCCTTTGTACGATTTGGGCACCTCTTTGCTCCTAGATACGGCAACCAGCGGGTGCCCTGAGGGACTCTCTGCAGATAGCACCGCAAAACATTAATTTTCAGATCTGTCGAACGCGAGCAGCGGCCGCCGGCATTGTTTCCCTCAAGAGCTCAGGCGCTTCATTATAAAAAAAGAAAGTCCTCTCTTACAGTCCTCCGCACTGTTTTGACCTAATGACTTTTCTGAAGATTCAGTGTGGGATTAAAGCTCAGCCTCATTTCTCCTTTTCAGTAGACTTTCACAGCCCACGACTATCACATTTATTTTGGCCGGCGAGCAGCATCTCGTTGCAATTCTCAATGCTGCTCACTGATTAGACCTCCACGCTGGCGGCAACATTAACGGAGGCTTAAAGTCACCACGAAACGGAAGCTGAGACGCTCTTTTCTTCTCCGTGGTGACGCGTAACAGAGTGAAACAGCTTTAGGAACGAGGTAAAAAATGTTGATTTTGTGCGATTGATTGGAATCTGGAGGGATAAAAACTGACTGGCCATTGGATGGTCAACATAGCTCCGCCCTCAGAGAGAGACATGCGTCATCAAAAGAAGAGATTGTTTTGTGAGGGAGGGGAGGTTCGTTTGTTTGATTAATGAAAAACGAACAAAAAATGACAGCCGCGATGAATCATTTATATACGCTGCAATATTCCATAATAAAATAAGAAAAGTACATTTTGATTTCACGGTGACTTTGAGAACATGAGAGGAACGGCTCATCCTCACTGCTTTACGATCCACCGCGAATGGAAGTCGATGTTAAAATTGGCTAATAAACATTAGAGTACCAAAAATGATGTTGAACACGAAGCGCATTAATATGTATTAGGTATCCTCGCAGTGAAATATTCTCTCATAAGCAAAACACTTGATAGAATATCACGGTATCATTAGTATTATTTGAATCATTTATCAAAGTGAATAACATATTGGGGCTGCTATTTGTTCAATGCTTGTTCAGTGTGAATGCCAAAATGGAGGGCCATTAATAAAGCCCTGTCATATTGTTGCTAGGAATGATTTGCAATAGTGTGTAGAAAGAAAAGAAAAAGGAAATGGGGAGGGGGGCACTTTTTGAGACATTGCAGAAGGGGAAGAGTAATTGAAAACTGGAATACGATATGAACAAGTTACCTTCGCTCTATATAACCATTTCAGCATGGTTCAGTGAATGTATTCACAACTGTAATACCCTGGCTAAGCCATGCATGCTAACCTGCTGACAAGCCAAAAAAATGTCCTTATTGTAGCCGTGATGGATAAGGCCTGAATTGAGACGCTTCTGCTCCTCATTAGGAACACAATGAAACCTGAGTGATCACATTAATCGACTGATAAAATAACAGCATGCGCTGTGGTTTATGTGGTTGGGTGGGGGCGGGGTTGGGGGTAAGAAGGGGCGGAGTTTTAGGTGTCTTGAAAATAAGATGATAGCCAAGCCATTGATTGGTTAATGTCAATGATGTTATGAATGTAAAGTCCACTGTATCTCTGACACTGTGGTGTGAGAAATTAAGCAACTCAATAGTTCCCTTAAGGTTGTTTTACAGTAAATATTTGCTTAATATGTGTAAAGACACCATTTCTGAACACCAAATCATAAGTGGTTATTTTTGGACTAGTGAAATGACAGAAGTAATAAGGATAAGATCATATATTGTGTGGGTTTTTTAAAAAAAACAAAAAAAAAACACTGCTTTCATTTTCATTGACACAATGAAAAGATATTGAAATAGACTGTGTGCTGTGTTTTTCAGACATAGTTTGAGTGTCAGTTTGGTGGCGTGCCATCTAAAATGTGTAAAAAGTGCTCGATTTTTATGCTGTTTTGTAATTTCTTGTGACATGTTGAGGTAAGTGGTTTATAATTAGTCAAAAGTACCAACGGTTGAAAGTATTTGTCAACTTACAATTCAACATAACAGCAAAAATCCATTTTGATTACATGAAACAGAACGATTTTCAATGCATTTGCTGTTTAATATATGCATATATGTAAGTCTGTGTGGTACACCTGATGTGATTGGTGGGCTGGAACGTGGCCAATTCATACTGAATACCAAGTATGTGTTTATTATGCGTAGGCTGTACAGTACAGTACTTAAGTATGTGTGCCTAAGTGGAACACCGGCTGTTAAACTACTGGAGAGGAGTCTGACCACTGTCATTTCTTTTGATGATGAGCAAAGGCGGTAATACAACTAATCCACCTCTGACCATCAACACGCAGAGGAAGGCAATTTAGAAATGTATAGGTGGCATTAAAATCGCCTGCCAATCACAGCTCTGAAGCACCTTTAATTAAAAGAGGAATGGAAGTTATAATAAGCCAATGCCCTTCGGGAAATGCAGTAGCTCGCATTTCATTTTACAGACCGTTTTATTCTGCATCGAACCTTCAGTCGCCCTCTCTTTTGCTACCTGATCATAGACACCGATCATTTCTCCTGGTGAGAAAATTAAATTTTCACCTTTTCATATTACACCAGCTTTATCTAGTATGATTACAAAAAGAGGCGCTTCTTTTATACGCCACTCCTTAATTTGATTTGCCTGCTTTCTGTAGCACACGTAACTTTAGAGATCGTCTGCGGTCGTCCCCTAATTGAAATTTCTCCCTGTCTCTGATCTGCCGGTTTATTCCATTTGCATCAAATTTCGCATTAGTTACTTGAGCAGAGAGGCATGAACTGAGCTGCACTTTATAAGACTTTAAATCAAACCTTTTATTTCAGTGTTTGCCATTCTTGTATATAACCCACAAAAACTCTCAATAAGAATATTACGAGGTCCTTTATAGATTTTTAACATGCTTTTCTATCGTAATGCATTGAGTTCCCGCTTTTGCGACTGTACTGTGATGGGATTAAAAGCATATTAAAATGGTGCAATTTGGGAAATCTGAACTTTATGAACGTATCCACCCAGTTAATGATTTAATACCTTAAAACTCTTAACGGCCACCTAAAGACATTACTGACATCAGCAGTGTGTGGTTCGGTGTTTTCTCATAATATTTCAGAGTCAAGTAAAATTGCACTGTTTAGAAAGCACTGACATAATGATTTTGTTTACTTCAAAGCAGCAATTAGTCCGTACTGGAATCCGTAATTGTTTCTTTTTTTTGAGGCTGTTCATCCATCATCATCCATTCAGGAAAAGAACAAGATGTTGACTTCACAAAAAGCACAGGGTCGAGACAGGAGAAGTCAAATCAGGCATTAGTATGCTGCCACACAACATGCAAGATGATGCATAATATATGTGCAGCGCGTTAATGCGATTTTGCGAGGCAGAGCATATTGTTCTAAACATGTCTGTCATAGGGCTGTGCAAAACTGCGTATTTTCTAAATTGACTAGTCAGTGGGTTGCCCTGTATAATTAGGTTGGTTTTGGTATTGACCTGACCCCAATCAGACATGTTTCTTAGGGGGTCTTTACATACTGTGAGACATGGTCTTGCATTAAAAATAACTAGATGGAGTACTGCAGTTTTTTTTAAGCAACGCTTTTCTTACACAATCAGACCAGTCTAGTAACTACTGACTACTACTGGAATCACTAACTAGGTTTCTTCTGAAACAGAGATCTAGACTGCTGGTTTTACTCTTTAGCCGGGGAAGACAAGTGACACAACTATTGCTGAGTTTTAACTAGAGGAAAAATAAATTCCCTGAAGACCCAGCTTTCTGAAGCTTAGTGGCATATTTCAATCAGAAGAAAACAGCAGGGGACACGTCTTCCACTGGTGGAATCTTTCGTTCTGCTCAATATGGCTAAAAGCGATAGAACAGAGCAAGCCAGAAAACAACAACAAGCAGACATTAGCATTCGCACTATTTTTCGTCTGGGCACCGGTTCAGTCGTTCTATGTAACTGATGTCATTTGTATGCTGGTGGGGTTTCAGCACAACACAAATGGAAATGATGAGTCTATGATCTTTCAATTTATGTTTTCAGCTCATTCAGTGTTGGAGCTCTTTATAGCCCATTCATACCTGCCCAACACATGTATGTTTTTCTTTGGTTTTCCTTGGAAAAGAACACCTGTTGGGAAGGTTGGTGGGACTGGGGTGATGTCGTCATGTTTTCTCAGTTCATAAAGCACCAAAAGCAATAAAATTACTCACACAGCTGTGGCTTTAAAGACTTCTTGACAAGCCCCAGACCAGAGCAGTCGATGCCTGCAGGCAGCCCTTGGAGCAGACCAATAAAACCCAGGTACAAATGTTTCCAGGGTGGGACTTTGTAGCTCTCAGTACCTCTTTGCCTTTGAGAGAGCCCTCTGAAAACCTTTAACCTGTTATGATGGTGTTCTCATGCTGAGGTTTGATTTATAATGTCCCCTTTAGGTGTGTGGCCCTCTGCAAAGGTTTAACTTATGGTGAAATAGAAGCCAGATTTGGACTGGCGTTCAGCCAATGAAACAGTAAATGCCCTGTTAACCTTATAAAGCAGTTCAACTGGGCATTCAGGAATTAATAATGTTCTGTAATCATCATTTTTATTATTATAGGGCCCCCAGATATCTATGTTACTGTAGATTATTGCTTGAAATCCTTTTATTTTTCTGGATTGTACATTTGAAGATGGGACAGTTTTAGTCCTGATAATTTTCCTAAACAATAGATGTTTTAAAGGTGGGATAAGCAATTTCAGAGAGGCTAGCAATCACAACCTAGATATAAAAGCATAAGATCCTACCCTCCTATCAGAGTGCTCTCCAAAGCCACGCCTCCTCCAATAAAAGCATTCAGACCGAATGCAATCATTGGATGAACATTTTACGGTCCCGCCCCTTCCACAGAAGGTATATAAATATATTTATACACACCACTTTATAAGTGATTGCTATTATATGATATGAAAATACTTTTAACCAGCATAAGGCAGTCCTGCCTTTAAACCCATTCTGTGTTAACTATGAAGCACTTTTAAATAATTAAAGTTCACTCAAAAAATAAATCATTATTTGCTCACACTTACACTGTTCTGAAGTAAAATGCTGTTTTACAATAAAACAGAAAGAGTAGTTTCTCAAAAATCTTTACAAAGCTTATTTGAACATGTCGGTCAAGCTCCCAAAACGACCAAATAACACCATTAAAATGCTATAAAAGTAGTTCATATGACTCATGCTCTATGTTATGACCTAAATTTTGGTCTGATGCTCAGTCAAAGCTATCTGGCGCTTTTGGAGACTAAGAATACAGCACACTAGAAATGTGAACTACTTCTATCGTTATTTTGCCTTTTTTAGTCTTTTTTGAAACTTGACAGCTGTTGTAAGAAACAAAACTGGGTCTTTTTTTTGTGTGTTTTGACAAAGTTAAAGCATACAGTGTTGGAACGACGTTGAGAAGAATAAATAATGACATATTTTTAATTTAGGGTGAGCTATTTCTTTAATATTGTTATCATTCTGTCGTCACTGACTGCGAGACGACATATTGCCTGCCTTTCTGTTCCTTCTTATTAATTCAATCAAATCATATTTTGGCATCGGGCGTGTTTTTCAGGATGCCGGCCACAGTGGCAGGCGGGTTTGGCTGCAAATATTCCTCTGTGATCAGATTTCCAGATACTTGGGCAATGTAGTCCAAACTCCCCTAATGAAAGTGCATCTCTGGGCCCAACAGAACATGCCAGCACACTGAGCCAATTCACTGGGTGTGAAACAGGATGTTTGCAATTGTACAATGCCAATTTACTGCTTTAGTGTGGCAGTCGTCGATGGCACTATTTTCCAGATCTGAAATCATGATGGGATTGTTTTGTAGGTATTGTGCTACGCTGTGATGAGTTTTGGATTTTTGCATTTAATGTATGCATCTCTCCTGAGTACACTGATACACACAGAAATACTGTTTGTCTTTGCATGAAATTTTAAACGTATCAGTTTGTCTCAGGTGAAGAATAAAATATTTGAACAAACAAAATATTTGATTTTAACCTACAATCCCCTTCAATGAGATGCCTTTTTAAAAATAAATGTAGACTAATTTATAAATATCAGTTATTAAATTAAATTGTACAATTCATTCTCTTATCACTTATATTTTTTAGGAAAATATCTACATTTCTTAAAGCCAATTCCAAACTGTTTTATTCAGACTGATTTCATTAATTTTGATAATTTCACACAAAATCTAACTAAATGTTTTGAGCACACATAAACCTGCAACATGGGCGGTGCTAAAGCAGGACAAATGAACTCTCAAATTAAACTTTATTTGTCACAATAACCTCCCACTGTCACCAGAAATACTGATTGACATGTAAACTAGCCAATCACCGATAGAAATCATCATACGTTCCAGCCAATGAGATTGAAACTTTTGTGTGTATTTAATTTTAATACTCCTGATGTATTGTGCATGTATGTGAACGTGAATAGTGTTGATCGATTAATGCGTTATAATCTGGATTGCCAATCGCCAAAAAACTGTAATGCAGGTAGGATCGATTTATGCAAAAATATTCAAATGGGCTTTTAAATGGTAAAAGAGTGTCAGAGAGTTGCATGTGTGCTGTGTGTTACTTATCGATTGCGCTTTAATGAGCGACTCCAGTGTAAACGCTGTGCGATGTGTGTGTATAACGTTATAGCGTTTGTGCACGACTTGTGTGAGGCTTTGCTTCAACAATTGCGTGTCAGTGAGTGACAGTCACAAAAGTGATGTCAATGCAACAATAACACAGCATGACGGAGGAATTAAAACATTTCTGTTTCATCAGATGATGTGGTTAATATCGCTTTTTTAAGCGTGTAAATGTAGCATCTCTGAATCCCAGGTAACAGTTTTAGGTTGTTAGAACGTTTCCCTGAGCAAAAACATTAAAATGTTGTTTTGAATGTTCTTGCAACGTTTAAACTCTCTCTTTTAGATGTTGTATTAAGGTTAATGCTTAATTGGATATAAGAATGTAGCGCTTTTAAGAGTGACGTTTAAAAGACGTTTTAATGTACAGTGAGAACGTTTTGGGAAACGTAAGCCAACGTTCAGAGAATGTTTCCTGTTAGCTGGGTGCATTTTGTTTGTGGTTATGTTTATCTGTGGATGTTCTGCAAGCAGGTTTCTAATTAGACAGACAGTAACTGCTGTGACTGTGAATTTGTGTCAGTTTGTGTTCAGATTATAATAGCAGTGACCAGCATTAGGCAGATTACTGATGATGTGAATTATTTGACGTATGTTTTATATGTGAAAAATATTCAGCTCAACGTACTGTATACTGTAATCTCTATTTCTCATCTGCTTTTCTTTACCTCTCTCCCCCGGTTTCTCTCTCACTGTCTAGAGAGATACAGTGAGCGAGAGAGAGAGAGAGAGAGAGAGAGAGAGCCTTTCCAGTCTTTGGTTTTGTTTATAAAGGACGTGACATATGATACAAATTCAATTTAACTTCTTTATGCTGAGCATCATATTTAATATCTATACGCATTAAGTTGAGCGTTGTATAGCAGGACTCAGGTGATTTCTCCAGTCTGTATTTATTTATGGGCTGTATTGCAGTAGAAGCAGTGTGTGTCTCATTAGTCAGGTGGGTCGGGCTCATTAAAATAGTGAGAATCAGCAGACTGCTTTAACTCCAGTGAAGCTCCGCCCCTCTGCCACGCAACATTAACATAACAATCAATCAATCATTACAGGTCCTGTATGTGTAAACAGATACAACAACCCTCAGTTTAATGCGAGATTCATCTTTAGTGTCATGCAACTTCATGATCCTATCAACATTACATTTCATTTTTCCATATGTTCTGTATATTATAATGTTTTCTCAATTTATAGTACATATAACGTTGAAGGCCTTATGGCATTTATTATCCACAGTTTTATTCCACAATATTAGCTATTCATTCTATTTAGAGTTAAATGAATACTCATTTATTTTTTTTTCAAAATTAAAAAAAGGATCATTACATTTGTAATTAGCTGTAAAGTTAAAGGTGTCGTTTGACTAAATGGATGCACAAAAATGTATTTGTGTTGGACAACAGATAGTTCTGCTTTAAAGCATTTATGTCATGTGTTGAGTCAGTGTTATTGTGTTGGGCTGGTAAAGTTGATTGATTCATGATTTTTTTGATGTTTACTCATGAAAAGTTGATTGATGGACATGTGATACACATATGTGCAGTGCAGAGGGACCTTTAAATTGTATGACATGCTGTAACACAACTTGCCAGTTTCTGTTGACACAATACAGGCTAAGTGAAAAATGCTGAACTTTATCCTTCTGTAACTCCAGGCTATTTTCTGCCAATCAGCAAAGCCGAGGCCTATAGAATGTGTGCCACAGGTGTGCGTTTATTAGCATTTTACTAGAGTTGCATTTGAGGCTATTTGGAAAACTTCCAAGGATAATATTTATTTTAAAATGTTTACAGTCATTGAAAGAGTAATTATGCTTTTGGGGGGTGATGTGTGGACACCATCAACCACAGTTTCCACAAACACTACCTACCCACATATTTTTTACTCTGTAGGCCTGAGAGATTTACCATGGCTAACGTTCTCTAAATGTTGTTCTCTTAGAGTTATCACAAACCTTCTTGCAGTAATCTTGGTAGAATGTTTTTTTTAACATTATATGTCAAAAACGTTATTCTTAAGTTGTTGGTGGAATGTTTTCAAAATGTTGTGGAGTGTTTTTAAAACGTTACAGAATGTTCTGATAACCAAGCAATAGTGTTAATACAGCATCTATAAATGGACATTTTGAACGTTCCTAGAACTGTCAAAATAACATTTTTGAACATTTTTTGTTACTTAAAATGGAAGCGTTAGGGAAACGTTCTTAAAACCTGAAATTGTTACCTGGGTACTCCAGAAACACCCCCACACGCATGCTGTTATATGATGATGTTAAAAGAAAATCCGTTCCTGCACTTTTGAAAGACAAATGCATTATGTGGAACAGACAAATAATTGAGGGCGGCTGTAATGAGCGTGTATGAGTCCATTGTTGTAGATATTCACAGCATCCACAAATGGAAGCCAGTGTAGTGAGTCTAATGGCATATTGCTTTTTGATGGGACCACTAAGCCTGTTAATGAGGTTCAGATGCCACGCTCTACACGCAGCTTACGGTTTTGCTCAAGGTAGCATATTGTCCCCCTCTTGTGACTAAACTCTATTCGTTTTGGGAGTTGAACAGTATCTAAACACAAGAACTGCTTGGACTCCGTGCCACAGTTTTGTGTACATGTTTGGAGCTTGACAGCTGATTGTTAAACGACGACTCATTATTTTAAAATAAAAGAACTATTTCCTGTTTGAAGCACACAGTAAGCTAGTAATGCCCGTTTTGTCTCCCCATGAGTTCTGTATTGAGCTGTACTGGAAGGGTACCATGTGCCTGAAACCAGTCTGCAGAAGTCATGTTGCCCCCCAAAAACCAGGTCTCTCAGTGTGTGACCTTATTCTCTGTGACATTTTCCACCATTAATCTCTTGACATGGAGTGATGGAGCACCCTTCCAAGTCACAATGTAGCCGTGTCACTGTTTTGTGCATCTGATGGGTCGCGTGACCTAGTTGTGAGTCACTTTGCTGAGCCACGAGGTGGCTGTAATTTAATCAGCTTCACCTGAAGGATCGCTGTCTCCAGAGTTGTTTTTGGTTGAAAGCCATTCATGTTGGGCATGCCACATCGTAGTTTTTGATCATATCAAACCGAGAGTCAATTTGCATGCAAATTGCCTTCAGCTGAGTGCCGCTCATTGACGTTTCCGTTTCATGAATCGTAGCATGGCCCTGATCTGTTTTACAATTTGTATCACTTTTCCGATGTTGTAATTCAATTGTACTCGGTTGTTCTTGTATCTGCTCTGCATCTTCACCTTTTTGCATAGCTACAGTAAAAATTAGCCCGGCAAATGAAGCGCCGTTCGAAACGCTACACGTGGAATGGCGTTAACAGATCTTTCCGTTTGCCTGTCTGCCATTTGGCAGCGAGTTTACGCCACAGTAAAACCCTGAAGCAGATATTACAGCACCGACCCTGGCCTTTTATCTGCCGCGCTGTACCGTAGCCTTTAATAAGACTTTATAGAGCTAGTGATGGGCAGGTGTGTTGGTTGAGTTTATAGATCCACTGATGAACAATATCGTTTGACTCTCATCCTCTTATCACGGTGGGGCAATACTAAATTAATGCTTTTCCTCTGTTTGGTCTGCATCATGGCCCGAGGCTAGCCATAGACACTCCGCTGCGATACTTCGCGATATGTTTTCATGATGAATTGCAGAGCGAGCGTTTGTAGGAGAACGCTGTTTGTTGCAATGTCAAAGATGTGCCGGTGCCTGGAACATTTATTTTTGTGGGGACAGCTGTTGGAGCAGTCCCCCATAGCACACTGCCATGCCAACCACCTTGGCATGCCTTAAAAAATGATGTAGATAAAAGGGCTGTATTTGAGGCCATGTCTCAAAGCACATAACATATTGTCAGCCGCGAATAAACAAAAACGGGCCTCATGGCTCAAAACAGGACACAACGAGCGAGTGATTTTACTGTCTGTTGTAATTTAAAGCGCCAGGCTATGTTCCGTGATCTACAGAGTAAATTCTTCCTTAAACATTCAATTATGTTTAGTTTCAGTTTCGTAATTGCTTTGCTGAAACATCAAGCGAGTGCATCATATTCGAATCGCCTTCCAGCAGTGTTTGTGGTCATATTTATTTTTATCCTGCATTAATGCAAACATGGTTTCTTTCTAGAATCAGTTCAAAGCTAAAGCTGGAAGTCTATAAACTTCATGTCAATGTCTGTTTTTCAACTTTTTCAATAAGCTCTTGGTTTTATATTTAGCTCTTAATAAATTTTCTCCAGAGGCATTTTCTAGGAATAGAATTCAATTGGTGTCCCAATTCAATTCCTTTTTTTGAACAATAAAGGCACAGATGTGTGTTCTTTGGAATGAGAACAATTAGATATGTTAGCTAGTTACCATAAAATGAACATGCCATAAAAAGTCAATTTTCTGGGTGAAGTAAGTAAGTTTAAGCACATTTCTGGTCTTTTTAGTTGTATCATAATCTGCCATAGTTTTTTGAATCTACATTCAGGTAAATTATAATTTACATGTTTATTATAGAAAAATATTTTTCATTATTAAAGCTGTAGTCTGTAACTTTATTGGGTTAAAATGAAAATGAGAAAACAATTATTGGGCAAGAATTTCACAGATCAGTTTTCAAAACTGAAGCACAGAATGTTTATAATAATGATTTAAATCTTGAGCTTTTGGGTCTGATTTCCCAGGAAATGCCACTTTAATGATATACATAATGCATACATATATAATGAAAAGTATGTTAAGTAACCTGCACTGTCATGTTTCAAACAGAGATGGCGATAAAGAGGCGAACGTTACTGATTGCTGTGTTAGTTTACAGTAAGACCATTTGTGCATTGCATAAAATAAAACTGCACTCATAATATAAGGCTTGTCTTTAGGAGTTAGTGTAGCTGCTGAAAAAGTAAATTTAAAAGTAATGTTATTGTAATTCTTTTTTTCAGACATGGCTGGTTCTTGCTGTCACAGAAAAATTAGCAAATAAATCAGAGCTTTACGCTACTTGCTAAGCTCATGGCCGATTTCTCTGTGAGTCTGCACTGCCCAGATTTCTGTAGGCAAAAAGCATTAGCTGTTAGAGCCCAGGAGGAGTTTGCCTGTGACCCTCATCACTTGAGTGGCTATATTGACGGGCAGGAGGCAGGTTAGAAAGCAAAGCTGCAGTATTACTCCCCTTGCTCCTCAATTTCTCATCTCGCCCTTTGAAATGATACTGTGGCACCCACGAGCCAGAGACTGAATTAATAATGAACAGTCAAGAGACACCCAATGTCCAATTCAGGCAGATATCACCTTGGAGTGACTTTGCACAGGTATTGAATCCCGATGGGGGAAGAGATATTTGCTACAGGGTTTCCTCCTTTAACCCTGTGAGAAGATGAATATGATTTTCTCACAGCTAGTGGCCTTGACGACGGTATTCATAGTTCCCCCCGTCTGCTGTGTGTCACAGGACATCAGCTTGGGCACAGGAATTACTGTGTGATTTTCAGGGTAATTAAACTCGTGTCCACCTGCAGTGTCTTGAATAAAGAAAGGTGCTCGCCGTGTCCCGGCTGCGTTGTGTTTGCTTTACTCTTTGTAATCTCCACGAGAGCCGCTCCAATTTTAACGGGTCGACGTCAATGAGATTGAGATTGAAAATGAGATTGTTCTGCATTTCCTGTTTGCGCAAACTGATAAATTATGCATCGCTCAAATAACCGTTGGAGCCGTTGATCAATACATGCCATTGTTTTTGTGCGACGGCTCTCGGGAGCGACGTTGTTCTGTCAAACATCTTTAGCCTGACTTGAAGGCCGACGTTTTTTGACCCTGTGAGAAACATGAGTGAAAACGGAGGTGAATAAGACATATATTCCATTACAGTTTTCAATTGCTTTGCTCACAGGCCCACAGATCTTAAAAGCCATTTCCATTTGCGGTCTTATTTCTTATGCATGACCTAAAAAGTATTTATACAGTATAAGTGATGACTTTTCTGAGCAGAGTTTTATTTTTTTCACTGTGCTACTGATTATTATGCTCTGACTGCTTGAGGTGCACTTAGAAAAATACAGGAAGGTAACTCGAACTTCAAGCACACAAAAATATTTTGGCATTGCAGTGTGGTAGTTTTTTCAAAGTGGCTATTCTGTTATCATTTATCGACTGTGTTCAGCAGTAATTTTCTTTGAAGGTCTAGCTGAGTCTGGCAGATGTGGAATTAAATACCTCAGAAGAAGATCGCGGTCCCAAGATGCTAGCTGGCGAAGTAGTGAAGTGGTGCTAACAACTTTTTCTTATATTCATTAATAATGTCTGTAACAGTTCTGACTCAATAACACAGACTTTCTTACTGATGTGACCTTTTCTTACTGGAACTACAAATTGAACATGTTGCTTACGAAGTGTAAAGACACGGTGGGGAATTTGAGAATAACTGTATTTTCGGTATGTGCTGTCTGCATTGCTTTAGCATCCAATTACTAAAGGATTTGTGTGAATTGTGTAACGCCACAAACGTACACTACAGAGTTAGTGTTGAATGCAATTTTCATGTCATAGTTCCTCACCTTGTAGGCCAGTTATAGTGCTAGGCTTATGGATACGAGCTAGCGTTACCTGGTGTACTTTACTGGAAATATTGCAGTGATAAAGATATTCAAGATGCAATCTGTAATAAATACAGTTTTGATGCTGTGGTTCTTAACCTTTTGACTTCAAGGCCACCATTGTCCACCACAATATTTGAAGGCCTCCGTTTTATGTTTTTTTAATGCATTTCTTCCTATTTCAAATCATTTTAGGTCATCTTGAGGCCCCCTTGGATGTTTGATGAGGCGCTTTTGTAAGCCTTAACCCCTTGGTTGAGAAACCCTGGTTTAGAAAGAAAGTGTTTGTTGAAAATAGACAGTTATTTTAAAGAGCTGCTAATAACACAACAGTATTTCAGTTCATTCTGGGTGGTTAGTAAATGAGAAGCCAGTGTTAAAATACCGCATGCAAAAATGACGCAACTGTTTAGTGAACTTGCCTCAGTGAATTTGCTTTTGCAGTATTCCAGTCACGCTGCGTCTCACTGGTGTAATAGTCACTCATTCCCTCACAAACATAAAACCTCAGTAATGCGCGAATTCTCAGAGCTGTGCTCATCAAAAATTGCTTCCTCTGAACACGGAGACTTTAAAACCTGCCACTCCAGGCTGATGAATCTTCGTGCGGCAGTTTCGTGCGGTCGTTCTACCGCCACACTTCAAACGCAGTCCTTATATACTCGCAGTAAAAACTATAGCCGCTGCGCACGATAGCCATTTCTCGTCCCCTGTCGTGAAATGGGAATCGGTTTGCGCGTAGGGGTCAAAGATAGCAAATGGTCAGAGGGTCAGTTCAATTACACAGTTGGTGATTGTGTTCTCGCTCTCGGAGAAGAGAGAAGTCTTCGCGGCGACTCCCGCGTCATTCGATTGTGCTCCATTATCTCGCTACATAAACCTCAGTGCGCGGTGTCGGGTCTCTGGAAACAAACACAACCAGTGAGTTAAATAGGAATCTTTACTGGAGCAGAGAACACTGCACTTTGGCATCACACGACACTCTCAATACTCTGCGCTAATGAGCTTGTTAAACAAATGATTAAAAGAATGTCGGCGCTAAAAGAGAGATTGGAAATCCAGTACAGGAGATGGTTCTTCTTGGCTTTAAACGTACAGTTTTGCCTTTGAACTGCGTGGGTGGTGCTGTCCCACACTGCATATCATTTGGCACGGAGCCATTGATAAAGAAATGGTTGGAAAGGAAGGGAAAGTTGATTATGAAAGTCTGAATAAGTCTTTTGTGTTTTTTTGCCTTGATTTGAGTGCTGATGCTTGAAATGTGGAATAAATATAGTGCGATTATAAATGGTTTATGAATGTGAGTCACAGAACGCATTACTTGAAGAAATACTTCACTTTGTTGAGATCGCCTTTTTACATCTGATAAATTGCACGAACTCGCCGTTCATACACGGTGCTCCTCAATGTATAATAATACTATGCAAAAATAATAGTTTTAGTTTTTATATAAATGGCATAAATGGCATGATATGCAGGTACCCTAAACAAATGGTTGATGGATCAGTTTTAAAGAAACCAAGAATAATTAGGTTTGCTTCAGGTTCATCCGATCTCAGTTAGATACATTTTTTTAGAAGGTCTTGCATCAGAACAAAAAAGGAAAAATGGTCAATTTAAAAATTAAACCTGTGGTCAGCATTACTAATTACTTGTTACTTAGTTGTTGTATACTGTAACTAGTCAACTAGCCATGACTCCTTAAAGAGATAATTGACCCAAAAATAAAAATTCTTCCATCATTTACTCACAGACCTGTATGATGTTTTGGCATCTGAGGAAGTACAACATCGGCACCCTTTGACTTCCTTTGTATGTACATTGTATTCCTGAAACCCAAAATATCTTCTTTTGTGTCTAAGGTTTGTGATGAATTAGGGTGAGTAAATAAGAATCTTTATGTTTGGGTGAACTATCCCTTTAGGAAATAATTCATCTGGTTTTCAATTTCACTTTTTTAAAAGTTCTTGCATTTAAAAACAGTGTAACAGAGCACAGCAGAATAAAAAAAATCCAATTTCAAAATAATGAAACCTATAGGCTAGTTAATCTTACTAATTAACTAGTCAGTTGTTGTATACTATAACTAGTTAAGCCTCATGACTCATCCCCAATGTAACGGCTTGCTTCTGCATTATTGAGACGTCTCCACTGTGTGCCTCCAGCAGTTGTGTACTGGAGAAGGAGGCGGAGACAGAGGTTGCTGGTCATCAGTGATAGGTGGAATGAGGCGTTCAGCAGCCAGGCAGAGGGGTGGACAGGCGGACCCCTGATGGAGAGCCCTGCCGGTTAATGATGACTTATCAAAACGGGACACTGCGGCTGAGTGACTGCACAATACCACCAGCTTTGTCCCTGGAGATCTGATTCCGGGGAGGACAAATTCCAAGCACTTAGCTTAGAATTCATCTCACTAATCGTGGTCGAAGAAAAAGAGAAAGGGGGCTGTCTTAACTCCCCGAGAGTGAAGATGAATCAGTGTCTCCCGGATTGGATCTGGACTACAAATGCCCATCACGTGGTCACGTGATTTAAATTTCCAGAATGGTGCCTCCATCAGTAATTAGAGCTAAGTTATTATGACAAGCATTTAAATGAGAACAGTGTAAGTATCGATGGACTGATGTGCCCGTTTAGGTTTTCCATGTTACAAAGAGCTCCATTCTTAGATCATAATGAAGTGCTCTGTCAGTATGGGTTATAAAACTGCAGCGTATGAATTTGATCTTGTTTAGATGTCTTCAGAGAGACATGACGGAAGTGAGATGGCTGTTTTTTCGGGATAGGTACAGCTGTGTTGTCAGGTACACGCAATTTGAGTTAATAGAGTTAGTAAATTGTAAAATTGGCAGGAGTGTTTGGCAGAAAGAGATCTGGCAGTTATTCAATCTTCATTCAGTTTCGTTACATTCGGCCATGTTTTCTTCCAATATTTCTGTATCTTTTGCTGTATTTGCACACCTAAAAGGTTTTAAATTCTATTGATATGGTGTGCGTTAAAGCTGCAATCCATAACTTTTGTGTTTAAAAACATTTATTGAGCAAGTACATAGCAGATAAGTTTACAGTAATGATTAAAAAAATTTCAGCTGTACAATCTGATTTCCCTGGAAATGTCAGTTTGGCTTCATCATACATAATGAAAAGCATGTAAAGTAACCTGCAGTTTTATGTTTCAAACAGAGATGGCGATAGAGAGGCAGAAGTTACGAATTGCAGCTTTAAAATTAAGATTAAGAGTAATATATCTGCACACTTTCTGATTGTCAAACGTAAACGTTTATAGTTAATGTTAAGTTTTTAAGTTTACACTTAAAATATAAGACAATATAAAAGATCATTCTGAGATAAAGTGCTGTTTGCAGATGTCCCTTGGTTTAATATTTTGTTATTTAATGCCATAGCTTAATTTCATATTTTAAGTATGTCTACTTTCTTTTTATTACATGTCATGCGTTTGGCAGGAGTCTTATTCAAGGTGACTTACAGTACAGTGCATTCAGGTTATACTGTATGAAATCATAATGCATGGATTCGACGCCGCATGCTTCTTTCTTTGCCAGTGGTGCTGCAGGAAACGCTTTTTCATGCGCTGTATCTACTGCAGACTCGAGGCTTTTCTCTGTCTGTAACTTGAAATTTCATTTATCTTTGCACTTTTTATGCTCGCAAAATCAAAGCAATGAATGGATGGCATTGAATGAATGTATGAGAGGCAAGGAAATGTTGCTTTTAAATAAGCCTTTCAATTCTTCATTTTCGTACTGTTTGAACACAAGTCCTTAAGCTCGTGCATTTACGACAGGATCACATGCAGGTTCCGATGACGGCGTTACCGTGCGGTCAGTGGGCGATCGGACGTGTCTTTTAATTGAAGGAACAGAGAGCCGTTTCATAAGGGATAAAGAGAATCGATGTTTCACCTGCCTTTAGCGTGCCAAAAATAGACACAGAACAAAATAAAACCTTGTGGTGTTCTGTAATGTAATATTACCCCCAGCCACATATTTTAATAGTCAGGGGGAGTTTTTCCTGGTGAGGTTGCATTCATTTGCCAAACCGTATTGTGCTTTTGTGCCTCTCCACCACTGGGATATTAATAATATGCAATATTCTCCCATTAATTGCTGGAATTTTAATTGGCTTCATCCCCAGATAGGTGTCAGGTTTTAAATTAGATTTTTTAAAATACAATATCATCCCCCTTGACCTATTGTGAGAGATCTGCTCCTATATTTTAAGCAATAATGATGGAAAAAGAGAAATGATGTATGAACAGGAAATGGAGGAGTCTGGAAAAAAAGAGCGGCCTGCCAAATGATAAAACCGCACACCTGAGCACCGATCTCAGCTCGTCTGCTTCCACAGCTAAATTACTTTCTAAATTATGCATCACTTTTTAATTTGTTGAACTTGCGGTGGACGTAGACTTGCTGTGCGTTTGTTATATTGGAGGTAAACTGACACAACAAGAGAAGGAACTGCTTGTTTACAAAATAAACGTACACAGTTAGGTTATATACCCCGCCAGGAGGGGGCGCCACTTAACCTCAAGCTTTTGTAAGCACCTGGTGCAAATTTTTTTGATGTTTTAAGATAGTGGCTATGCTTGAGTAAAATGCTTTAAGTAAAATGCTAGTGAACCGTGTGCTAACTTTTGCACCGTGTAAATTGTATATGGCTCAGGTTTTAAAATAGTGAGAATAATGTGTGACTCATTACATTTTTTAATTCAGCATGTGGAATCCATGTATCGCAGGAATGAAAAAGGTTATTTTGCATTTCAGTCCGGTTTTGTAAGATTAAAACATTTGTCTGCTTAAATAACGGGTCGAGATAGACATTTTGGCTAATTTGATGGTAGGGTTGGCAATGTTCAGAGAGGTTAGCAATAGCAAGCTAGCTATGAAAGCATGAGATCCCCACATAACAGTTATCTCCAAAGCCACACCTTCTTTTTGTGCCGTTCCAAACAGAGAGAGTTGTGTTGTTTTATGAATTGGCTATTCTGGCATGTTTGTCTCCTCAGCATATTTGGTTGTTTTGTTTATTGTTTTTGCAAGTCTGACAGCATCAATCAACATGAAAGTCATGAAAAATTACATCACATTACATTAAATAGAGTTTTAATTAGATCTCATTACTGTGTTGCTTTACTGAAAATGTTAGATTTGCTGAAGCATTCGGTCGTACCAGATTAACAACAAATTCGGCTCTGGAATATGTGTGAATAATGTCTGCAAAGAAAGGACATTTTAAGCTGAGTTACCTTTGTTCTCACAGTAAAGTGTATCTTGAGGTTTTCTTTAGATTTCTCTAAACTGTACTGCACCCTACATCTCCAGCTCCCATTGACCTAGTGGTGACAGAAGTGATTATGACCTCCTCCCAAACCCACAGGATTAAAACCTGCAGCCTGGTTGTGTAGTAAATCATTTCACCCGGGTTCTGTAAAACTCCATGTGCTGCGGGGGCACAGAGCATATTGCTAATGCCACCTGCTTCAGCCAGCACTTGCCATTCATAAGAAAAGTGACCTAGCCTTACGTTAATGTGTCATTAAAATTCCTGGATTCATAAATTGGGAAAGTTTATGCGCTCGCAATGTGAAGTGAGTTGAAAGATTTGATGGTTTGCAGATAAAGTGTTTGCAAAACAATTGTCATTTAGCATTTATGTCTCGAGCATCTTTTTCTGTGTGACTAAATTCGTTTCCAGAAACTGGCTAGTGACCAACATTTAAAACGTCTGTATCAATTATGTATATGTTATATAAATTTGCATCCGCTGACACAGCCAGGCAGAGTGATTTACAACCAGATTCCTTCATTATCATTTCCCTTTGAAACGACATTGCCCATGACTAATTACTGAAAACAATAAAATATGCCAATGAACATTTCAAAAGACTTTCAACTCTCAAAATGCCCTCACATGTCAGTACAGTGACCACAGACGTCTGCTACGATTCCCTCAGCTTCATCTTCCTCTGCCAGAAACATGTCCAGGTGATTCCTGTATGACTCTTTGACCTTTGATTCTCATGACTCTTCTTGTCACAGTCCTTCTTGCCAGATCAGAACATCACAGTGATGCCAGAAAACCGGTGTGCTAGCCGACCCACCTGTAGCCATTGCCAGTCCATCGTTGTCACCCTGGTGAGGCGTGACAAGCTGCCATCTGACAGGGCTGGCACTGCCCCTCGCCCGCCCAAACCTGGTTAAACTCTCTAGTGTGTGTGTGGGCCGGTACTCGGCCTCAGGGGAGAAACATCAAACTGCTGTCTGTCTCTGAACCAGGGCGTTTTTCTTACAGCTTTGTTTCACCCGCTTTTGAAAGGTAAAATTTATCCAGATATGAACATTCTGTCATTATTTTTGTTTATTGAAAGTCTATGATATGGAAGTGATCTTACTTCAATGTTCTGACGTAATTCAAAGGGAACCTAAAAAATTGAGGGTGTGGTTTGTTTTATCCCCTGAAAATTGATTGGCTATAGAAAAGTAGGTGTTTCAAAATTTTGAATAAATATTACCAAAAAATGATAAACAGTGCCATAAAAATAAGAATAATGTATTTTGATTTCATAGTGACTTTAAACTGCTGTCCTTTGGGACTCAAATAGTTAATTTGTTTTGAAGAAAATCCTGGCCGCTCTTTCTCTAAATTATGAAAGTGATTGCAAACTGCGGCTGTTGAGCTCTAAAATGGCTAAAAGCACCATAAAAGTCTTATTGAAGCCATACGATATTCCTTTAATCTTAAAAAATGTTAGTCCTCAGCAAACCCCTGACTGTGAAGCTCGATAGGACATTGACCATATTTACTTATTTAATGCACATTCCTGAGTTTTTTTAAT
Organism: Ambastaia sidthimunki; assembly: GCA_036877625.1. Lineage (NCBI taxonomy): Eukaryota > Metazoa > Chordata > Actinopteri > Cypriniformes > Botiidae > Ambastaia > Ambastaia sidthimunki. The sequence continues at coordinate 43,597 of JAZGTK010000073.1, read as the reverse complement.
GTTAGTCTTTGTAACCTTGTCAAAACATGCTCCGCCTCCTTTCATCCTGTGACTTCCTTCTGGTTTTGTGTTTTCAGTTTTGAACAACCAATCAGATCCAGATGGAAACAAAACCCTTTTTCCTCTGTAACACCACAGAAGTGAGATGAGTAGCTTTTCATGTTGACTTTAAGCCACTGTTCATCGGAAAGGCCTTTTTCTTTCCGCAGGGAAAAGAGGAAAAAATGACAGTTAATGGCATCATTAAAGTTAATAGAGGAAAGAATCTGGGATTGGTAAACACATCCCTGCGTCACTCTGTATGTTATAATTGAGTAGATATGGAATCATTTGTAACAACGGTGTTTCAGTTCTGTTCCTGAAACTGATAAGATCAGAGAAAACGGGCGGATCTCCGGGAAAATCTTTTCTCTTGTCGACATCAGTTAAATGAGAAATGAAAATGTAGAAAATAATGAGTTGAAACAGTTTCGATGACCGACACAAATGTTAAGACACACAAAGATCATGTCTGATTTCATGTGAGTGATGCCTATTAACCTGGTAGTGCAAGAGTTCCTTATTAAGAAAACTCCATCATTTGCTGTTTTAAGATCTAAAAATGCATTAAGAATTATTGGCTGATTGCATTTCAAGTCATTCACTAGAGACTTTTAATCTAAATAATATTGTCGGTGATGAAGCTTTTGATTGGATAGTAACAGGGTACTAATAATAAGAAGCTGTTTACCTGACTCAAGAGAGTGTTGTTTAGTGTAACATTAAGAAAATGATTTATGTACAGCATCTGTGTTCTATGAATGATGATTAAAGGCAGGGTAAGCAGTGTTCTTTGTTATGCTGGTTGAAAGTCATCATCCTGATGGCAATCACTAAGTGGTCTAAATATATTTACATAAATATATATTTCTGTGCAGGGTGCAGGACCAAAATATATTTGTCTAACCATTGCATTTGGTACAAATGTGTGGCTTTGGAGGGCTAGCTTGCTATGGTTAGCCTCTTTGAAATTGACTACCCTACCATTGGCATTAGGTGTTTAGTTGAGTTGACTCAAGACAGAGTAAAACAACCATGGTAGACCACTTCCATCATCCAACTAGTTGATTAATGAGGTTGATTTGTTTTACATCATTTTTAGCATCAATGCCTCATTAGCGTGTTGACAGCGTGCCAAACGAAACGGCTATAAAGCACAGCACAAACGAAACAACCAAAGCAGTTTCGTTTAGCTGTTAGAAGATGAAATTGATCAAGGATGTTTTTCCTGTGATGTCACATGTATGAAACACGTTTCAAGAACAGTATTTGATTACTGACAAGTCAGATTTCATCCATTAGCTTTTTCACAATCAGTGGAGACGTTTGTTCCCAGTAGAAAGCCACGCAAGCGATCTAAAATCCTTCTGTTTTACGATTATCCTGCCACTGATAGCTCATATCAGATTGAATGTAGGTGTCTGCGACTTGCTCTGATGGCGCCAAAGAAAACTCACATTCAGAGTTCTATTGAGAGTGTCAGGAAGCTTTGAATATATGTGGATGATTGTTACATGAAATTTTATACTGCCATTAAGACTCTTGTAAATGCATTAGCGCTCCATCATTGGGTTCTGAGATTTGTCAAATGATAAAAAGCTATTTAATATGCCTGTGAGACTCTAGGTCTGCATTTATCGACTCTTTGACCTACAATGGATGTTTTTACACATCTGTGCATACATTACAGCGTATGTATTTTTGTATGGGGAGAGTGTGGTGTAGTTATAGAAAGCATAACCTTCAAATACTGGTATAAGTGCTGATAAAGATAATATAATACAAAATATTACAAATATTACTATTTAAATAACATCATAAACTTCTTCCTGACCGGTTTGTGAATATGTGAATAATGTGCAATTAAATAAGACTCATGCAGTAAATTAGTAGATGATTTTCTTATGTAAATTTCAAATGTAAGTCATGAAATTTAAACGTAAAACATATTGCTTCATGCATCAATTTGCCCCCTGCCATGACACAGTTTAGTTGGGTTACCGTATGCCAATTATGCCGTCACCCTGTCACCTTTTCAAACCCGTGACCGGCTTAATCCATCTCTCTTTCTCCATTTTTTCAAGCAGGTTTCTCATGATAGCCGTGTATCTGAAGGTCTGTTGGTGGATGCTGCAGGTTTAAAGTAACACATGGCTTTTGCTCCTGGTGGTGAAGGCTGAGAATGTGTAGAGGAGATAAGAGAAGCTGAAAGGAGACCTGCTGTTGGTGTCTTAGGCACCTCTACATGGAACTATCATCAGATTCCAGTTCAGCTTTGGCATTTCTTTATTGGCTCATGACGGATTTGGTAGGGATGTTGGGAAAAGGCCTGGCACACCTCGGCAAACACGCTGGGGTCAGATGCATGATTTAGCAGTGATAAGAGCATTGGGATGGCAGAGGATTAGCGTATGAGGACGCCAATGAGACCAAGAGCGGCTGTCTGTTGAGATTTCAGCCTCAACTTCACACTTATAAATCTCTGGGCTGCATTGATATATCGCCTGCGGGCCTGCATTGTTTACAACATGCTGGCTGTCCAAATGAGTTGTTTATGCCAAAGAAAGGAGGCAAGAGCCATAAATCTGATGCGCAAGATGGGATGTTTGGGTTGGGCAGCACAAGGTTGCTACATGCCGCACACCTGTTGTGTTCCGAAGCGTTGATAGCCTGAGGTTGAAAAACTGTAGACGCTTCATCATCTGCAGATGCTCACGGAGGAAATTAGCTGTTATACATCACTAAGATAACTTGAGCTCAAACGGGATGGCATTAGCGGGTTGTTTTCATTATCATTAGCAGACGTTGCTTTCGCACAAACACACGAGACGTTTGTCGTTTCGCATTGTTTGGTCCCTTTAAAGTTACCCTTAATAGCGTTTGTCACTTCCGCGCAAACCGAGACAGCGACGGTTTAATTACACCACCGTCTCCACCTGCGCAAATACAGTCTGAAGCGTCAAACTCCAGCCGCTGACGATTGCTCATGGGTAGATAATTTCAGCACGACAGCTCATAAGAAACAAAGCCTGACATATTTATTTACCATCGAGGCGCGCAGTCTGAGGCGCCCATTAGCAATGTAAATATTTTCAGAGGACGTATTTAAATCAAATGTTATTTCCTCAAGGAAATCCAGGCAGCGTGAGCTAATTGGTTTGACTTTGAGTGAGACAAAATGTTAAAGTTCGTGAGGGTGTGCGCGCGCATCCGAAATGACATGCAAATTCAGCATTAGAGCGGCTGTGTGATCTCTGATTTCTTTAGCTTTTAAGTTTTAGAACTTCAGAAGTCCCACAGAAGTCCTTCAGTTTGCCTCACTGCCAATGGCTTGTTACAATACACAGAGAAAAATGTCCTATTTCAAAGACTTTCTTCATCCTTTTTTGGAACATCTGTAATAACATAATAGCTTGTTGAGTATCTGACAAACATCAGTGAGTTGGATTTAAGCAGAACTAACATGGAGAACAATCAGACCATTATCTTAACTCTACTGGCTCTCTCACTGGGGGAGTTTTGGTATGATTTCCTGTAAAGCTGCTTTGAAATGTGGACTGTGAATGGAACTATGCAGATAAACTACAAAAAGTTGTGGTGTAGCGTGACATTACGCTGGGTTTGTCACATTATGTTGTTCACGCGACTGGTCGAGCTGAAGCAATTTTCTTTCAGAAAATAGTTGGAAGTCTGATTCATTTTAGTGAGTCAGTTCATTCATTATTTCAAAACTGTAAAATAAGTCAATTCACAGATTCATTGAAATGGTTACTTAAGTTGTTTATGACACTCCCTGCTAAACATTTTGTCTTATAAAAAAAGGTAAATGCTTAGGTATGGTTTTTATTCAGTTACATTAGTGTGGTTTGGTTTGGTATTAGTTTTTTGTTTAGCGTGAGAGAATTTGTATTAATATACTTACTCACCCTAACAAAATCTAATAATTATGTAATTTTGGAAAAAAAAGCCTTCTTGGACGATATTGCCTCCTTATATAGTTTTAGCATAGTTTAGCATTGCTACCTTTTCTTGTTAACATATAGTAAAGCTAACTTATTTTCCCTAAAAGGTAGTTTGACTGCAGAAAACCTGTTGAATTATGGGTAGTTTGTAGCTTGTCAAGCCACATTTTTAAAGTGGTTTATCCATCACTTGTCATTTAGCAGTCACACAGTGAGTGTTGTGATATCACATTGGTGACATCACATGAACCTTTAGCAATTAGCGTGATTGACTGTATACACACATTGGTGTTTTCTCTGTATGTTGCTGTTTTCCAGCTGAATATTCCCTCAGGGATCAATAAAGTATTTCTGTCTGTCTATCCAAGCTCAGCAGACGAGTTTCGTTTATCCAGATGGAGAGAGTGAAGGTTGGGCCCAGCAGATGGTAGACTTAAGCGGCAGGGAACGAATAGGTCAGTATTATAATAGTGTGTGTGAAGGAGACAGAATACCCAGAATTCAGTTCAGAAAAGGAGACTAGAGTTGAAGTTGTATTGTTTTTTTTATTATGCGTGTTAGATGTTTTGCATAGCTGTACGTTATATTTTTAACAAATGCGACTCGCCTTTCAGCTAATTATTTATTGAAATGTTTAAATTTTAACTTTTAAGTAATTTTAATTACATTTTAAATAATTAAATTCTTAAAAAGGGTTAATTTTAAAAATTAAATTTTTAAAAGCTTTAATACATGAAAAATCATTTAAAGCAAACCTGCCACGAGTGTCTCACCTTTCGTGTCTCACGAGTCTCCATCCCTGATGTTTTTTGTCTCATACCTGAAGTAGTTATTTGGTGTTAGTCATTTAAATAAGCTGTTTAAAGTTATAAAGAGAAAATTCCACCCTAATCATACTTTTCGGAATGTTTTTAGATTTGTGGTGATGTCCTACTTACCAGAATAATAAATGTCGTACAACAGACGTTAAATCATTCACGATTCACTGAAGTTTCATTGGGGCCCTTGCAATTAAGGGTCGTAATTGCTAAATTAACATGTATTATTAATATTTCAGCCTAAGTTTGATTAATGGACTGCAGTTTAAATATGTGCCCTTCCATCACTGAACTCAGTAATTAGTTGCCTGGATGAAGTATGAGCGGTGTGGAGTTTAAAACATATGAATGCACATCCTACAGAGAGAAGAGTGACCATCCAAATGCATCCCAGCCAGAGAGATTAATTTTTAAACTTCCTGGGAAATTGCCCCAGAAGTTCTGTAAATTGATTAATTTGGTCTTTATCTTTGGACACAGAAGCGTGAGAGCTGGAGATGCACTGGAGAAGTGTTGGACGCTGAGAAATGTCTTTGTGAGATGAGATCGATAATTTGAGATACCAAAAGGTCAATATTTACTCAAGTCAGTATTGGCAGTTCTGCTTGGTAAATGACTCTAATTTGACACAGCATTTATTTTCATTGTGGCCCATCTAAATTGCCCCAGCAGAAAAGGTTTTCTTATTTATTTATTCAGTTGGTTGGTTTTGCCAAATCGGAGGTTTTGATTGGATGATAATGACAATTAAATATGTTTTTGTGTCCTTCAAATGGCTGTAAAATAAAAGATCAGCCAGACGCTGTTTGTGTTAATTATGACAGAACAGACAAAAAGAATTTAAGTGCATCTTCTGTTAGAGCTCTTGAAAACTAGCGTTCGTTCAAAACAACATCAGATCATTTGTAGAGGCGCTTGTATTGAAATATTTCAATTTAAACTAGTTTTAATTAAAACCAGAAAAGCTTAAATGACATTAGTGCATTCGGTGGACAAGGCAGGAGTGTCGTATTAGATCACAGGTCTGTTATTGCTCTCACAGTAACCCGTGCAGTAAAGGTTTACAGCGGTTCTCAATTAAATGCAGTTAAATAGACCAACTGAACTACAAAGACAGACAGCCGGAAAGGTGTTTAACAGTAAACGTTACGTTTTTTCCTTCATTTTTTTTATAATGGTCTTAATTTGTTTTTTTTTTTTAAATCTGTCCAGTATTGCAGCTACTTCTCACTGTGTAAATAATAAAGTCATATCTTATGTAAATTCATTCCTACTCATTTTTATTTCCTGGTCATATCATCACCTATTTGGCACATTATATTAGCGTAGGCGCAGGTGTACATAGAATCTGTAAATATGTTTACATTTGTATTCACGCGTTTGGCAGACGCTTTAATCCCAAGCGACTTAAAGAGCATTTAAGTTTGTCTTATTTTTTTATTATTCCATGCAAGTGTCTCTTGTTTTTTGAGTTTGTATTATTATTATTATATATGATGTTGCATTTTAATGTGTTTACTGGAAACTTATATTACCAAAAAATAAATTCCTTAACAGAAGCTTTTACACTTGGCAATGAAACTCATTTGGATTTCTCTTCATCACTTCTGTATGAATGTTTGAGACTCTGCTGGCTGTTTGATTCAGGCTTTGGCCTGACGTGCTCCACACACAGCAGAGCTCATGAAAGAATGCCCTCACTCCATAAAGCGTCTGTTGTGATTTGGGCTTGTTTGTTGCACGCGGTGTAATTAGCCGAGGCCATGAAGGGCACAGGCAGACTGAGGGACATCACTTGATTACATCCATTAATCATGTCTCAGCGAGACGACCGGAGGAGGAATCGCGAGCCCAAATGGACTGTGTCATTTTCTTAATGCCCCATTTCAGCCTCAATCTTCATCTTCAAACCTCCCTTTACCAAAAACTCTCCGCTTATGCGCCAACAAAGCCGTCTGCTGAGTCATATCTATCACAAAAAGTGGCCCTTTACCCAATACTTGTCACATAAATTCGCAGTGGATTTTTCCAGAGTCCGACATCCCTAAAGCTTATGCCTGTAATTTTGTGTATAATTTGGAGTTGATGGGGTATTTTTGCACGGCAAAATAATGCGGCGCTTCCATTGTGAGAAAAAGGGCACAGACCCGCATCCCTCAAACCCGCCCTGAGAAAACGCCGAAAGCCATTTGGCGCTGTGAGGCGTGTTTCTTCTGTAAGTAGATCATGGCTTTTTTTCTGGCTCCTTCCATTAGACTGCATTCAGAGTGACTGGTAGACGCAATACCTGACCTGCATAATAGAGCTAAAAATGTCCAGTCCTGAAGTTTTACTAAATGCACAAAAAAACAAATCATTTCTGGCCTGAGCAACACATTGTGTTGGGTTCATAAACAGCCTTTAAGTTCTCAAAGGTGCTGCGTCTTCAGTAATGTTCCTGGCCTAGCATGTGTGTGTTTACATTTGTAGTTTGGTTCCTTTGGTCTTGACTAAAAGGAAAAAACTAAAATGTTTAATCCTGGTTAGTTCTGGTTTGCTTAGCATTCATACTGGAATTTTCAAAAAAACAAACCTTGAGGCATTAACATGTCATGACATCTGTTTTTGGGTTGTTTACATTGACTTTGGTCTGTGTTGCATTCATATTACAGTCAAACCTCATCTGAGTTTGTTTGGGTCACAATCTGCTTGTTTTGGTGTGCATAAAGATTCACTTGGCAGCTTCCACACTCAAACCACATTAACAGAGCAGTCGCACCAGAGGTAGTTTGAATCGAACCAAACATGCCAAGTGTGAACACACCCTAAAAGTGTCTGACAAATGCATAAATTTAAAAGCAGTTGAAGGTACAAACGGTCACCTTGAATGTAGACTTAAATATATCGTGTTCGCTTTGTGTCTTTTTTTTATCTCTGAGGCCTTTTGAAATATAGGAGACAGACTCAATGACTCAACATGTCCGTGAGCCTCGAGTGAATAACTCTTTGCACATTAATCAGTAATACTCAAATGCCTCCTTTCATAGGAGCCACGAGGCAACGCCAGCAGACCACAAAACAATTTGCATGTGATGTTTCGACAGAGAACGTCAGAAGAAATGTCCGTTATCCTTTAATAAGGCCTTGTGATTACCCAACGTTTGTTCTTTCTGTGCTTCATACTGTAACATGGAGCAGGTGGGATTTGTGGTGGGCAGCCCATGCATGAATCCGGCAGCAGGTCTGAGATTATTAAATGAGGGCATCAATAACACGAGCTTTGTACTTCTTTGCCCTGAAACGCACATTCATCATATGAGGTCACTGCAGTCAGGGCTGGGAAATTGGGACAGCTTTGGCCACTAGGAGCTCAGATTCAGTCCACAGTAAATCCCGCCCGCCTCACAACACTGACAAAGTGCCACAGCAGCCGAGACGGTTGGTGTGAGATTACTAAAGCATGTTTCTGCCTGTGGTGGTGTTTCTGAATGATAAATCCAACCTGCTGCTTGGCTCAGCTGAATGAAGAACCGTTAGCAGATAAATAGAAGCTCTTTTGACACAAAGATGTAAAAAACAAAGAGCTTTAAACGCTAGAGTTGAAAGCGGGAAAGACAACGATTGTAGCTCTTAATCTTATCATGCAATTGACCAGTAAGATCACGCATGACCTTATGAGTCGGGTAACGGTTTAAGAGTTTTAACCTGAAGGAGTCTGATGTTTGTTTTTGGATTCTGACTTGTTTTTTAGGCTTGGATAGATGATGTCATATGTTTAGTATTAACCACTTGTTCCTGGTTGACTGAATCACACCCATCTAGCAGTTTGAATGCATTCAGGTCAGCTTCAAATATGTTGAATTCTAATTATATACAGTGAATAAAGTGGGTTATTGCAAAATGAACATGGATGTTTGATTTTTAAAATGATAAGTTTATGTTAAACGTTATATATTTGCATAAAGGATAGCAAATATTTTAGTGCTATATGGTTTCAGGTGTTATTTATGCACTAATTTTAATCAACTTCTTGCTTTCCCAGTTCATTTCTGCGCTCCTGCAGTGTGACAAATAAATTCCCAAAAGTACTTAAACTCCATGTAGTTGCTCAATTAATATAAGCTTATGAAACCTGCATGCACAATAATTATAATGCAGTTTAAAACATGCTGTTTAAAGTAGTTAGATGGAGGTTAACCTGACGCACTGCAGGCCAGTTTAAACAAAATGTGCAATTTACGATCTAGATACATTTTACGTCAAAAAATCACACATTGTCACACGGCAGAAAGATAAACGTGATACTTTAAGTTAGGTTTGTTTAGAATTAGTTTTAATTAAATTCATTTTAATGATTAATTTAATTGAAATGATTGTTTAGAAATGTGGTCATCTTGTTTAAATTAAAGTTATCATTTAATTAGTATCTTGTTTGTGTTTCAACACTGAAGACATACTGTTATAAATATAAAGGAAGTTTATCATGATTATAAAAACACATTATTCTGAGCATAAAATTTGATGTACTTATATTTTAAATATTTGGTAACATGTTACAATAAGGTTTCATTTAAAATACAGATCGCAGCTTTAACAAAGAATAATAAATGCCATAAAACATTGCTTATTCATCTTACCTAATGCACTAACTTATCTTAACCAAAAAAAAATTTATTGTAACGTTATTATAACGTTACCAAGTATTTACTGCCCTAGATATCAACATTTTCATCTTGTATCTTTAAACTTCCTCTTCACTCCAACTTTACCACAGTACTGTGTGTGATTACGAGCTTGATTTGAAAGGAGTGTGTGGGCTTGAGGTTTACAAAAAGGCTTTACATTAGTACACCATCAATTCATTATTTACACAGAAGAATATGAGAAACATTTCATGAGGCTTCAACGGGGTCATGAGGTTGTGAGGATCAGAGGAACAGGTGAGGTAGAATGTTCTTCTGAATGGACTAGTCTACATAGAACAGGGAGAAACTCATGCTGTTGGTCTCCATGGACCATAATTGTGTATGAAGCACTTTGAAAAGATGATGACCACGCTTGGAGAAGCTCATAGATGATGTTACCCGTGATGTTTTTTGCCCTGAAGTTACACTGAAGATCACACACATTATTAAAAAGCTTAATGCAATTGGTCTGTGGCTGCGTGAAGTCTAGTACCTGCATTCTTTATTAGCAGCATGTAACTAAAAAGACAGAAAGCAATAACCACTAGAGTATAGACTGGCCTATAAGACACTCATGTTATTCTGCTCTTTCTGAAATTACAGTAACTGCTGTAAGGTTGCACTATTTTTGTTGCGCTTGTTTTGACTGCATGGATACAAGGGTATTGAACTACACTAATTTTTGGTACTACCAATACTGCAGCAAGAATAGTATTGTTCTTGTACTAGTGTCATACTAGTATACATGTTTTATTTAAAGACAGGGCTGGGAATTTTCTTTTTAAAGCATTTTATGTTATGCTGATTGGAACTCTTTACATACTGATAGCAATGACTGAAGTGTTTTAAGTATGTTTATAGTTTTATATATTTGTTGTGGAAGGCACGGGAGCATAAAATGTTCATCCAGTCATTGCATTCGGACCGAATACAATGATAGGATGTCGTGTTTGCCTATCATTCAATGTATGTGTTCATGTTGGAGGGGGCGTGGCTTTAGAGGGCACTCTGAACGGAGAGGCGGGATCTTATACGTATAAAGCTAGCTTGCTATTGCTAGCCTCTCTGAAATTGCCTACTTTACCTATAAGTGTAGACTTAGTACAGAAATATCTGCACTTTTAACATCCTCAGATAAGTCCTGTAGGAGCTTGTTTTCTGGAAACATGGGCCCTTTCATCGATGTATTGCTGGGTTTGCTGTGCATTTATATCAGAAGAATAAAGGAGAGTGATTAGTCATCGCTGGGTTCAGTTCAATAATAAGAGTAAAGGGGGCGATAACCCAGCTGGGTGTGTTTTTTATGTTTGTGTATGTGCTAAAGCCTATTCATATCACATCTAAATTTACAGCACGAACAACTGCACAGCAAGATATTAAAATCTGAACCTTCACAGGTCAGATATAGTCTGAAATATTGAAGAGAGACTATTTTGAAATTCAAGTTTATTGTAATACTTTGTAATTGTAGCGTTCTTAACAAAAACGCTAAGGAAATTACAAGCATGTTTATCATAACTTAAGCGTTAAAGAAACGGTAAATAGGTTTATTTCTTGTTAGTGGGTGTTCGTATTCTGTTAAATTTATAGTAACTATGCTGGTAGTCATTGGCTAATTAAATAAACCCATTTTGAAAACCAGCTAACGGTGTGTCCGTGAATGAAATCTGTTTGCTTTGAATACGTAAGTCTTCTAACCTTGTGCGCTTAAATAAAACCCTGGGGCATTTTTCAGCTCAGGGGTGTAAAAAAGTGCAAGAGAACATTTCAAACAAAGAATCAAAACCTGACAAATTCATGTGCCTGCAAATTTATGTGCCTGAGGTGTCAACATGAGTAAAACACGGTGAGCAGGATTCAGACCCCGAACTCTAATGTGATTTTGAATAACCGAGTCGGATTAAGAACACCATTACATAATCCAGATTTCAAAATGAGCTGATTTATGCATTTAGTTGCTAAAATTTTAGATATACGTTTACATTTAGGCATGTAGCTGGCGTTTAGGTCTGGTTTTATCGATGTGCTTAAAAGTGCAAAATTTCAGTTACTGTTTGTGAACACAACATTCAGACTTGGCCCCTCCTCTTGGGTGGAACATCACCAGAAGCCACGCCCCCTGTCCATCATCTTTAATCCTTTAGAGCAGCGATTGTTAACCATGTTTTGTGTACCGCAGGAATAATTTTAAAACATTTAAAACATATTTAGATTTTGCTTTGTTAAACCTTTAAAACAGAACAAAATCAGTAGATTACAATGATAATAATATATATATATATATATATACAATATATTTGCGTTATTTTCATAATTTGTTGTGATGGTAATCAAATTAATATGTATGCAAGTTTATTTTTAAGTTTAATTTGTGACACTTGTAGCAGAATATACATATACATATATATGTGTCTAGTTTGTTTAAAACTTGGTATTAAATACTTTTATTGTATTAAATACTTTAATAATATTGATGTTAATGCAAAATGATCACCAGCATAATATGGTTTAAAAATATATTTGGAGTTTTTTTAGGGACTGTGGCACTATATAAAACAGAAATAGAGGGAAACACTACGTGCAGAATCAAGCAGTTTCCATCTATAACTCAGTTACCAAGCCAACGATTTCTGTGGCTGTACAGGAGTGTGTTTTAAAACATGATGTCAGTGTACACTGTCTGCCTTGAAGTGAACTTGAAAGGAAGTGTTGCTGTGTCAGGTGCACAGACAGTCTGCCAGCTTTCACTGCAACAGAATGCACAAGTAAGGGGAAAAAATCCAGTTCCTTTGTGAGAAATTTCAGCTCATCAGTTTTATCGCTGATCAAGTAGATATTGAAATCGTATTGACTGTGTGGGGTATAAAGACATCATTGTTTAAATGGCACTTTTAGTGGTTGTTATGGGGATAACGGACAGAATTTTGAAACCGACCAATCAGAATTAAGTATTTCAGAAAGCAGTGTAATAATGTTGTTTAGATCATTGCTCTCACAAGGGTAGCAGGAAAAAGTAAATGCTGGAAGAGACTTAAATAACATTATTAGCTTTGGCACATATCTCAGCCTGACGATCAAACACCATTGTTGTCCTGAACACTTCTGTTGGCATCTGTTTTAGTTGCTGTTCTGACCTTTATGACATTGCTTTTACTCCAGAAAGAGCAGCCATTATTGAGCTTGCCCTCAACCCAAACCCACTCACACAGACCTTATATCACACATCCATTGAAGGTCTGTTCTGCTGTTCATACAGGGGGAGCTGAGGGGGTATAATTCCACTTTTACCTGTCAGGGAGAAAAAAATGAAGGCTTTCTGAGCCTTTTAGGGTGGAAAAAGTCACCAGCATTATTTGTGACTAGGATAGCTAAAGTGACAAGACCCGTTTAACGTGACAGGCTTGGTCACAAGCACAATAAAAATACATTTTTTGATCTGTATTAGATGCACTTTAAAAGCAAGAAGCTTTTATGTGTTTTTTTATTTGTATCATTTTCATTTGGCTTATAGTGGAATGGAATCACTTTGCTGAAATGAACAAGCCAAATAGGCTGAGATTAGCTTAAAAATGGTTTTATTAAATTTGGTGTTCAAACACTTGAAGTAGTTAGCCGGCATCTCTGAGGGCATGCACTCAAAATAGTTACGAATCTTTGTAGAAATGAACTAACCTTTCAAATTAACCCATAAAAACAATTACTAGGGTACTCCGCACCAAATGTATGTTGTGTGTGTAGCACGAGACTTTTAATGAAGATCTTTGGGGTCAGGGGTCGAACTCGTAAGCTGTAATTAGCATAAATACGTTAGCGAGGATCAGCAGTTTAGGGTCATAGATAAACTGCTCAGTGAGGTTTGGGTGTATAAAATGTCTTTGTTTAGATAATAAGGCTATGATAATGTGTCAAGAAGAATTTTCTTAAAACACCAAACAATTGTGTCTTTAACGATGTTTCCATAGCAACCCAGCAATTTTATCACATTCATACATTCTTTCAGATACAAGAAATGCATTTTTATTAATTTAATAATTGATAATGAATATTAGAATTTGAATTTTTTTCAGACTGCAGACCACTAATAGAATCATCATCAATAATTTTTTTAAGTGTGATAAATGGAGATTTAGAAGCGATCTCAAATGTCACATTTGTAAATATTACATGTGAACTTAGAAAGCAAATTTTCAGACGGAATGAGCTGCCGGGTTTTAAAGAGTAAAGAGGGTGAAATAAAGCAAAGCTGGGACAATGAGAAGAAAATGAAAAACACTGGTGAAGCAAATGTGTGCTGAATGAAAAGACAAGTTGGCTACTGACAGTAGTTGAAAAGGACATATTTCTTTTCTCGTGTATAGCCGTAGCCACACGTCTAAGGGTTTCCCAGGAGATTTCAAAACCCTTTGCTTGGCCCTTAATGAGTACACCATCACTGTACTGCCCGGGCTGTCACCACCACGCACAGTTTGAATACAGATGGATTTAAAGGCACAAGACAACATATCACAGGAACAGAATATGAATTGAGAGTTTTTGATTTAACATTAATTTCTGTGATTTTCTCTTTCACTATAATGTACTTCTTACTATAATGTATATGTATACATACTATTTTGTGCGGGTGTGTGTATATACACACCATATATATTCATATATCTTATAAGTGCCTTGTCTACTGAACATATAAGCATATTAGGATTATAGAAAATCATATGAAGGTTGTTTTTGTTTTTTCACTTTATAATCAATCTCAAATGTAACATCTCAAGGTAAAGGTGGGAATTAGTGGGAATACATGCATATGATTTGGGTTATATATGCATACATATAACATGACTTATCAAATTAATTCTGTATGTATGCATGCAAAAATAGCATTTTTTATTGCATTGATGTGACTTCTTTTATAATTCCCTCCTAATTCATAAACAGCAGTGCTTTGTCTCAGACTGTGTTGCTCAGATAGTGTAATCCGTCTTGGTATGATCGCATTATGATTAAAAGATTTATTTGCCAAGCTAAGATAATGAATTAATATTTCAAAGCCCTTTATTTCCGCCTTTATCTTTTTGTGACGGTCTAACTGTGTTTTTTTCAGACGTCTGTGTAAGATTCTGCTTGTATTTCTACATGCTGTAGTAATGATGTTCAACACTTTCCATTTTAACAATGCACAGGCCGGTTAACAGCCTTGTTAACTGGCTGCAGAATTTAGGTCGCAGGTCAAGTAATGAGGCTGACCACTGAAAAACACCGTCATTAGATATCATTACCGGTTATTGCATAACCGCTTCCCAATTTAAACATTTCCTTTTTTATTTTGCTTTATTATTTCTCTAAGATGACTGACAGAGTGTTTCCACAACCTCATTATTTGTTTGCCTCAGGATTGTGGATGCATTAGAATCTTTGGAGAACTTCAGAAAGAGCTGTCCTGCGATATTTGGACTCGAGTTGGTTTTGTCTTACCTCGGGCTGTTGAAGATAATTTGAAATTGGCTGTTGTGCGAATGTTCATGGTGTGTGAAAATCAAAAGCTAGCAGGATCAATACTGAACCCTGAGGTTCAAGATTGTGTGAAATCAATTCAGCCAATTGCCATTCAGCATGACGGAGGCTTTAACCCTTAACCTTTGCCTGCTTTTGGCGTGCACCAGTTCGACGTATCATGCTTGCGCATATGGCCGTCTTATCTTAATGGAAGCTCCATATCACTTTATTTCCTGTAGTTGAGGTGGGGTCAAACTTCACTGCTCTCCAGAGATTTGCCAAAGCACAAACTTTAACGCTGTCCCGTCGTAGCTGGAAAAAATATAGAGCTAATTGATTGGATCATTTGTGGGTCGGATGTGCTATATCCTTCCTCTATTCTGACGATTTATATAGCTTTTAAAAAGTGGTGATCGCCTCGCACGATGGATTTAAATGAAGCGTTCAGGCCCCATTTCACCCAGCATGCTTTTCCAGCTGTTTATTAGAGTCTAACTGGATCCTCATAACAGTAAAGTTGATATTGATTTTGTTCAGAAATGCTCATTGGCTCATTGTCAATATTAATAGATGCATCAAAACTGTTCAGCTCCAAATCTGACCCCAGGCCTAAAAAAATCTCTTAGGACTTTAATAGATCTTTAGTTTTAAAAGGTTCTAACCTGTTATCAATAACTGTTATCATATCATATAAATGCTACTCTCAGCCTCTAATCTGGTGGAGCATTGGTTTAGCAGCACCAAAGGTTGTGGGTTCGAATCCAAGGAAACACACATGCTAATCAAAAGTATAGCTTGAATGCTTTGGTTAAAGTGTCTATGTATAAAATGTAACTGTAGTTTTGTTTCTAGCTGTAAAACTCATAAGTGGCTGTTTTAAAATTATATAGATTTTTGTCTTGTATTTTCTTAATGTCTGCAGGACAAACTGTTTCACATTGTTTTCTCTAGCTTGAAGCATTTCAGTGAGACCCTAAAAAGCATTTTAGTTTATTACAAATAGAAGCCAAGCAGTATTGCTTTAGGCTCGGGGGGGAAGAAAACTTCTCTCATTCAGGCTTGTTTAATGATTCTTTAGTTCATTCATCATTTCCTTATCTTACTGAGACCCGCGGCGGTGATTGTACGAACCCGGCCCTTGTTTGGGAATCGGGGGCTTTCATAATTCACAAGCGATGTGCTTTTGTAGTCGAGCTAATCATGTATGGGTTTAATAGTGACCGAGTTCTCTCTAGTTCCCGCATTGTGTTATAAAAGGTGGGGAAAGTCTTAGTTTAAATACATGCCGATAGATAAAGCAGTTGTGTTAATTGTCACTACGGTAACAACGGATGGCTCTAAACCCCCAGAGACTGGCAGGGTCTGTTGGTAATTGTGGCACCAGGGACTTATGCAAATCATGTATGACTTTTTCTCCATTAGGAATGTGGATCAGAATAATGACATAAATATGTAAAGATGCAAATTGACGCGAACGGAATTGAATGGGAGTCTGAGTTTTAACCTTCTGCACCGGCCCTGGGGATATACGCCACACCTGAGAGCAAGAGCACGCAAACAGCAGTTTAATGCAGTAATCGTGACCACCCACATCATACGCTATTGTAAAGCTGGAGCAATTCAAATTATCTCTACATACGGAGCGAAGATTAGCCCGTTCAGCCGTACTCATTACAACCCACATACATGGCAACGATTACAGATGTATTAAGTTCACCCAAAACATCAGTTTCAGAACTATTAGCAGGCGGATATTGTTACGCTAACTTTTACAT
Source organism: Ambastaia sidthimunki (assembly GCA_036877625.1). Lineage (NCBI taxonomy): Eukaryota > Metazoa > Chordata > Actinopteri > Cypriniformes > Botiidae > Ambastaia > Ambastaia sidthimunki. The sequence goes on along the minus strand of JAZGTK010000073.1, from coordinate 26,849 downwards.
TACATCTGACACGCGGTTCACGGATTTTAGCGAGTTGAAACTAATCAGATCTACTGGAAAAGATCTCACGCAGAGTTAAGCTGCTAGTTTTATTGATGGATACACGGCAAAGCTGCAAATTCAAGAGTTTGGGCATCTTAATCACAGTTTCTTTTGTTAATTTCTGCACAGCGGGAAACTCTTACTGGGAAAAACGCTTGAGAGTTTTTCTTTGGGTATAAAATACTTTTAAAGTGTTTTAAGTGCTGCGTGAAAACGTCCTTATGTCTTTTTTCAGAAATGTACTATAAGCATTTTTTACAAATACTCTCTTTCATTCAGTCATTTCTGAAATATTTCTTAAATCAGGGACGAGTCTGAGATATCAGTCCTGGTGGAGCTCAGCTTATACGAACATTATTCAAACATTTTATGATTCTGTAACCTTTTAAACTTTCCACTAACAACTTAGCAATAACTTTTTTATGTGATATATATTATTAATGTGTAAATTAATGGTCTACTAATGTTACTTCAAGATTTTTTGATAACGTTGAGAGAACCTTTAGAGAACATTTTTAGAGCCAACATTCTGAGACCATTCTCTGATAGCTATTTTGCAGCTTTAAAAAATGAACAGAATTGTTTGTATATTGTTGAAGTGCTTGTGTCCATTATCAGCAGTTTAATCTCTTAGCAATAATGAAACTGTGATATAAAATAGATTTTCTCACACTGTGGAATATATGTTGTTCCAAAGGAACCTTGACTGGTGTTTCACCTCATGGGTGCCTGAGATCCTGTCTGCTTCATTGGCCATTATCTTCTCTGATTGATAATCATGACATAGGAACGCATATAAAACCCTCAGCGATAAAACCTTCAGCACTGTTAAGAACTTCAGCTATTAAGGTGACCTTGAACGAAGGCTGGTAATTTTGCATAATTTTGTTTCACAGATACAGTATAGCTTTAACATAATCTTCCTATTGAATATCTACTGTATACAGTAAATAACTCAACCTACTTTAAATGTACCTGAAATGTACAGCAATCAGATTATGGCTTTGTTTTGCACTGAGCGACATCATGGAAGAAATGGCATCTTTTTAGAATTGTACATTTAAAATTACACCCATGAATAATTCATTGTTTACGAGGTAGATTATACAGAGTTGGCTGCAATGCTGGCATTGGGTGTTAAAAACCTGACTGTGTTCTGTTTGATAATTTGTTGACATGCTCCCGCGTTGTTTCGAAAATAAAAGTGACCTCACTGGAAAGTGAAGGTCAGGAACAGCTTAATGAAGGCCCTGTTGTCCTTCCTCATTGATTTCTGTGCTAGCTTTGCTACACGCAGTCCGACCAGCTCGGAGTTGCCATGGTAAAGGTCTTTTGGCAGAAGATGTGTTTCCTGGACGGAGTTGCTTGTGGAATTTGTAAACGTGCAGCACCTTCAAACATCATTATCCCCCCTCCCAAACTCAGCTGGGCCTCCTCACAGGGGCCTCTCAGCCTGATCTCTGGGAGTCCCAGTTTGATGTGCAGTTTTGGTGGCTGGGCAGATCAATATGAATGAAAATCAGAGGAGAACAAACAGTCCCAGCACTGACATTCACTGGCGTTTTATGGGCGAATCTCTGTGCCGAATGACATTCTGAAGACATTTATATATTAGGTGTCAGGTGATATTAATGTTAATCACGGTTTTCTGATCAAAACCGAGGCAGCTGACATTTAGATCAAAATACCATGTTGTATATGTCAAGGTGAGAATTAAACAGTTCACCGACCATCTTGGATTTTATCGCTCGGGCGCATGCAGACGCGCACCTTGCATGCGTGTTTGTGCTGAATGCGAGGTTTAGCATGCAGACCTTTAATCCATTTCATGTGTCATGTTCAGATCTTCGATGCAAACATTAGATGTCTCCTTTAAAGATAATAGCTCATCTCAATAGCTAATCTCAATTTTCATATCTGCAGAAAACGACTCTATGAACATTTGACTTTAAAATGACAAAAACGCTTTACTTTGATCTAAAAAATGTTTGTTTTATCACAGGTTAGGTGGACCGTTCCATGCTGTTGACTCGATTCTTCGTCTGTCAGCTGGGTTTTAATTGACAGTAATGATTTCCACAGCTCAGCAGTCGTTCCTGAGTTAGGAACACGTTGTTGGAAATTGAAGGGTTGTCTCGGTTTTTATTATAGTTGAGATCTGAAGGCACGGAGCTCTATTGGCTAATGTCAAGGTACAGTAAGAAAACGTTCTTAAAAGTGTTGCGTAATGGCGAACAGTTGGAAAGATAATGAGACTTTGGACAAAGCTGGTGTTACAGCTGTTGAGTTTCCCGTTTAGGTTTTAAATTAGATGTGCACAGTGATTCATTTTTGAGAGATGTACCGGAGCATTGTCGATTCAGCCTCATTAAAGAGACTCATAAAAGCAGATGAGTGAATTCAAACCCTTTCTTTGTTCAACTGCTTTTTGGCTTCATCTCTCCTCACAGCTCAGGATTCATCTCTCGTGTCGACGTGCTCAGATTTGTTTATTTTTTTGCATTGAACAACAACTCCATGGAGCAGAGATTAATTGAGCTTATTCTGTGGTGCACAAGCCCACTGCGAGACAAGATTCATCAGAACAGTTGCGTGAGCCTTTATCCAGAGTTCTGAGGGCACCTCTTTTGTTCAGTGGCTCTCCGTCACAGTTTTGCATATTGAAAGCTGACGGAATTACAAAGGCTGAGGAGCTTTAATGAGCCAAAGTTCTCCGCTCGTCGAGGCGCCGGTGTGTGTCAAAAATCATCCTCATAATAGCATGCTAGTCCAGGCTTCACTGAACATTTCCTACTGTTATGCTAATGAGATACTGCTACCTGACCAAAGAGCTGGGGCCGTTTCCAGCCATGTTATTTTTATCTACCTTCCTTGCGTCGCTTTGAAATTATCTCAGAGTGACCGAAACATTTAGCTTTTCATTGTAGCGCTCGCTCCTTTCAAATGTAAATTCTGTTTACGCCTTTAAAAACAAATGATGCAAGATTTTATATCTTGACAGGCTTGTGCAGTTTTCCTCTTTTTGGGGGGATTTTGAAATGCCTGCGCTGAATCTATTGAAACCGTGAGCCGTGGAACATCAAACACTCCAGGAGAGGAGTGAAGCCCTCTTGAGGTAAGAGGGAAGCTAAAGTGGCAACAGTGGTCAGTCCGGTGATTCAGATTGGACCATGTTCTGAAGGGCAGCCTGACATAAAAGTAGGTGGACATCAGTGGTCAGGGGCTGGCTTCAGGATTCTGAAGTTGTGGTTTTTATGGTTTTCGCTGTTGAAAGAGAAATTGTCCTAAGGTAAGAGAAGCGTGTTTTAAATGGTAACCAATTCAGTTTCGGACTGGACTTGGGAGATCTTCAGAAACCTGGATGTTCTCGCTGAAACACCTCCTCTCCCTTAGCTAGCTGTTGAATTTGATTCAGGTATTTTTTCCAAAGCTGTCAGTCAACATTTTGTTGCGTAATATGAAGCAGTTGCAAAGCAGGAAAAAAACTTTGGCTGGAAATCCATTTCAATAACCACTCATCAGAAAATATAGACATGTCTTTTAAAGGTACCACAACAATCAAATTGCCGTCAGTATTCATTGAGGGCAACAGAATTGCTGTTGTTTTTGCTAGTAAGAACGGAGGACAGAGGGCGGCCATCATCATATTCCCTGTAATTGCTTTTTGACTGATGTGCAGCTGCCATTGAATTGAATCAAGCCAGATTACCAGCAGAGTTTCAGAGCCACAGTGCCTCTAAAGAAAGTGTATCAATTGAAGAAGGGCCCGGCCCTCCAACAATTTGCCAGATCTATTCTTTCCCATAGAACTAATCTTCAGCCATGCTGGAAAGAAACGCCGCGCCGCGTCTTATTGTGAGATGTGCAATAACATTTTTGGGATTTGAAAAATGAGCTGGGATGAAAACAGTCTTTTTGTGCTGAATGGCCATGTTACTGCATTCCATCAGAAGATGAGGGGCTGAATAAACGCATATCTGACCTAACAAAACACATACAGAGCTTGTTTAATAGTGGCAATGAATAGTCGTACAGTAAGCGTGATGTTTATGTGAGAGATTGTGTTTATTGTAACTATATAATTTAAATAAAATGTTAATAGAAGTCCTAACTTTACATTCAGTTTTGATTGTATAGGGATTATTATTAATACTATTTTTAATAATTTTATTATTATTAAAATACTACTTAAACTATCCAGCCAAGAGCAGTAAATGTTTTTCTTTTTTTTTTTAAACATTGTAGTTTGGTGAATGTTAAAGCTGCAATTCTTAACGTTATGGTTTAAAAATGAACCAAAAAAAAATATTTAATAAAGATAGTCTGCTTACTATACTCCAGTTCTCAATGATAAGTTATAAAAATGATTTATAAAGAAAAGCATGTAAAGTAACCTCCAATTTTATGTGTTAAACAGAGATGGCGGGCAGACAGATGAACCTTTTGGATTTGGGCTTTAAAACATAATAGACTACAGATCCGATTTTTTTTTTACTCCACATGTTTACACTCACCTAAGACATAACCTGCTGCGTTTACCTCACCAAGACAGGCTTTTTGTACCACAAAGTGCAAAGCTGTCAGACAGCACTCTGGTAAAAATGATTCAGTAGGTACAGTGTTCCTACAGTACTGGTAGCACCATTATGTTTTATTTATTTATTTTCTGTATCGACTTGGTGCCAGAGTACCGTACTTTTGACATTCCTGCTATCAAAGCACAAAATGATAGATTGTCCATACGAGCAACGGCCTAATTTTGAGCCCTGTGGCTTGAAAGAAATACGGTAGAAAGGTTGAGAGAGACGAAAAGGGAGAGATAGGGGAGCAAAACGAAACAGTTTGACATTTATAATTCTGTCTCTTGAGGGCAGTACAGTATGTACAGTATGTACAGTGTGTGTGTGGAGGTGGTGGCTGGGCGACAGCGAGCAGCAGTGCATGGAATTATCACTTGCTTTTCATCTGAAAACATTTTAACTTCTGCCTCGACTACACTGGAAACTGTAATTGCAACAGAAATATTTTGGAACTCTTGACATTTTTGTGTGCACGCATGCGTGTGTGTCATAAGAGGCGGTTTTGAGAATTCAGAAGTTAAACAGTGGCACAATTTTGAGCGATACATGAATGGTTTTGACAGCTGGCTGATGGTGTGACAAATAGTTGTATATTGCTTGTAAATATCGCTTGACATTAATGCAAGACTGTTGTACCTACAAGACTTTCAAGTAAAGAGAAAAAAATCTTAAAGTAACCTTCTGATGATGGATTAAAAGGTCCAAGACCAAAATAACACTTAGTGTGAGTCATTATAGTTAGTTGAAAGTAAAAGCAATTGCATTTATTGACCAGCTTGGCAGAAACAATCATTTCTGTGACATTTCATGCCATTCATCTAAACCAGCCATTAAGTTTACTAAACAATCATTTAGTTTTCATATTAAATGACTGTATTTCACATCATTCATTTCATACTCCATCTCTCTTCACCCCTTTCTCATCAGAGCCCATTTTGTGTGATGTTGGAGAGTTTCTCTGTGGTGACCAGCTGACCTGTGTGTCTGAGAGCTGGCTCTGTGATGGAGAACCAGACTGTCCAGATGGTTCTGATGAGACGCTGGACAAATGTAAGTAACTCATCCTCTTTTACACCCAACCACATAACCACTAAACAGATCATCAAGCCTCAGACATCTCTGCATTCCCATGTCTCCATGCAATAACTGCTCTTTCAAAACATTGGCAACAACACGCATGTGATAGACACCCGGCTAACAGGAAATGTTCTTGCAACAGAAAGTTTTCTCAGTTATCAAAAACATTCCTGCAGTAACATTAGTAGAATGATTTTAGTTATATATTCTATATGAAAAACATTATTCTTAAGTTGTTAGTGGAACGTTTTAAAATTGTTACAAAATAAAAATTGAGTAACGTTCTTACAACCAAGCAACAGTGTTGATGAAAACTGAACGCTTTGAATGTTCCTAGAACTTTAAAAAGTAACATTTTTAACGTTTTAATTACTTAATGAAACGGTCTTACAACATTAAATTGTTAGCTGGAGATCATGATGGTGTTGCACGTCCTTTAATTCCATGTTTCTTATGCAAAGTGAGAGGAATGTTATCCAGGCGTTCCGGAGAGTCCTCCTGTTTTAATTCTTAATTGTATTCATGAAAAGATGGATCAGTTTATGCTAAACCAGCGTTCGATTGCTGTGTGTGATGCAGGACTTGTGCAGAAGAGCTTAATTTATTACAGATTGCAGGCACAGTGGGTCAACCATTCTTACAACCGCTTTCCTATTATCATTTAGATTAATCACATTCACTCTGTTTTATTTATAATGCCTGGGAATGGTTTCAGTGCATATTTATCATGGGAATTTTGAGAAGCTCATTTCCTTGGATTATGTATCGATAGGAAATGCAGTTCAATCAGCTTTTCACAGGAAAATGCCGGGCAGACTTTAATTTGTTGTTGTGCAACAGCGCAGACTGTAATGGTATGAGTGTGCTAACAGCATTCCTCTGTCATGGGTGATATTAATCACTAGTTTAGGAGAACAGTTCTCCCTGAGGTCGCCATGTTTACTGTATTTGATCATGTATAAGGGCCTGCTAAAACACTTGTACCATGTATTATGTTCTCTATGTGTTCTGTAGGTTTCTTAATTTTTCAGGTCTTCTGTGCGTTGAGTCGATGTTTGTTCGGTTGGTCTTACTGGACTTACAGCAGTTAATCTTGGTTGTCTTGTAACTTGAAATAGAACAAAATATTTTAACCTCAAAAGTCAACACCTTATTTCAGGCTTTAAGAAAAGATAAGCCTTTACACCTTTATGCGGTCAAAGAAACCCATTTATAAAGTCAACATTCAGAAAATAGAGCTGACACTATTTATTGGTAAAATTTAGTTTTGGAATTAATTAAAATTGTGATGCAAGCTGTTTTAATTGGTAGTACATTGCTAAGCAGTGTACCACTCGCAGTGGGACTGTTTATATTATTGCATGTCACTTTTAATATTCCTCAAATTATCTCTTACTTGGGAATATTTTAAAAGACTGTCAGTTTGTTTTGATGTATCTAAATCTAATGACATTATGGAAGTTCTACCCTTTCTGCTGATATCTTCTCAATCTTTAACTCTCTGTCATCTTGGTTTTATACAAAATGCACCTGGAGTGTTTGAAATATCAGCGCTCAGTTAATAAGGGACGTTATGTTCCTGTTTTTATGTCACTGTCGCAGTTGTTCCATTTTCCAGTCCAGGGATGTCAACTGTACCGGTACTTCAGTACCGGGTTGATGAAATATGCATATTTCTGGTGTTGGTCTGCCCAAGTTCTGCCAGCACAGAGAAATGTAATCACCACATTCCCATGGCCTCCAGGGAAGGGCAGCTGCACGTTCTCAGTGCCACATGGCCAGCGGGAACCTGGATAAGCTGCCCTTCCAGCTTCCCTCTGGGACCAGCCCGCGACATCTTGGGTTATCAGGGGAGTTGGGATACAGCCCACATCCCTGTAATGAAGAGAAAGGTATTGCAGTGACAGTCCTGGAACTCTCCAAGCAGATACAGCTACTGTGTAGTAGGAACCTTTATCTTCTTACCACGGTCCAGGGTTTGGACAGTGTAGTGCTTAACCCCTCATATGCTAGTGAATTTTGATTTTGATATTGTTTGACAGAGGTTTTGTGCTTTTCAATTTGGTGACACCACAGAACAAACGGCCTCTTCACTGAAGAGAATTGTGGGAAGATGGAGAGCTCACTTAGAAACAGCGTCTTTAAGATTTTTAATGAAACGATACAGGCCGTTTCAGTGCTCCTCATTCTGTTTCGAACGCTCGCTGCTTTTGTCTTCAGACCGCAGTGTTCTTTATCAGGAAACACAAAGACATGCTTCAGTGACAAATTGCTCTGGTCTTTTTTTCCCCCTTGAAGTTTGAATTGGATAGAGAGAGAGTGAGAGAGATTGATTTTTGTTTTGTTCTCATTTTTGTTCTGGGCAGAACTCACAACCTCAATAAGAAGATGTAGGCAGTGAGGCACAAGACGAATTCATGACGTTCTTGTTTTTGAAGACCAGACAGCTAGTTTTCTTTACTTTTTGTTAAGTTAATTGTACAGTTCTAGTTCTGAGATTGTTCTTTGGTTAGCTATACCGTCTGGTACCTTATATACCATTTTACTAGAAGACTAAAGCAATTTGAAAAAAACTATATTTGTTCATTAGAAGTCTAGAAATACAGTAGTAATCTTCCCACAGTTCTCTTCTGTGATATTGAACCATGTCTCCTTGTTTACATATTTACTAGAAGCTCCTTATAACATTTCATTGAGGACAATAGAAAATCCAATACAGTTCCATTTTTGTGTGGCAAAGATGCCGATTTGCCAACAATTTAATGGAATTGCAGTTTGTCTAAGGGGAGATAATTACATCAGCAGAAGTGAACCCCTTTGTTAGCAGGTTAATTAAGCTCACTCAAGCGCATCCTATATTTGAGATTAATCAACTGTATCCACAATATAAACATAATATGAGCACGTCTACACAGACAGTGATGCAAATGCACAGGTGAACTGTTACGTCAGAATGAAGCTGATGTTGTGAGGACACAGTTGCCCAAACAAAGGGGTAACCGTGTAACTCTTTAACAGTCTTACAGAAGACTGTTTTCACATTTGTATGAGACATCTGTATTGATAAATCTGTAATGTTTAAAATTTGGCACATTATAGTCAACTAAAATGCTGTTTACATTATATTTACGAGGCATTTTTTTTCGAAGCCTCAAAAAATATGATCAGAACAAACAGCCTGATAATGTCAAAATTGTATCTAGACTATTGTAATAGAGAATATATTTATTAGACTGTTTAGCTTTCAAATTTATACTGTGTGATTTACAATTAAGGGGTGATCTAAGAAAAATGGCCCGTTGTTGCTTTCAATCAAAGATGCGTAGAAATACTTGTGGATTTTATGAGCAGTGTGCTCAGGTCAGTTTCCTCTGGACCTTCTCATGCTAAAATAAATGGAGAGTAAATGCGTCTGTTCCCCGGGAGATCTGGCACCTGCAGAATGGAGGTTTGAGAGGTAATGTACCATAGCATCTTGTTATTGAGCTGAGGGACAGACATTTTACATTATGCAATGTTTATCTGAAAGGCTGCCTGGAAGCACACACTGAAATGAGTGAAAAGAAATGAGTGTGTTGGGCAGAATTCCTGAGACCATCAGCTGACATTTAACTTCAGTTAAATTTAACTTTAGTTCATGCATGTTAAGTGTGTGTGTGTGTGTGTATACAGACAGACAGACAGACAGACAGACAGACAGACAGGCAGACAGACAGACAGACAGACAGATAGATAGACTATGAGATAAAAAAACTCGTTTTGGGGACGTAATTTGTAAAAATGCTGTTAAAAATATAAATCTGTTTTAATTGTAAAAATGCAGAAAGTTTTGTGTTAGAATTAGGGTCAGAGTGTGGGTTGGGGTTAAGTTATATCGTGTATAACCAGCTGGGTATAAAAAAATAGAGGTCTATAGACCTCTATATAGAATGTGTGTGTGTGTATATACTGTATATGTGTGTATGTATATATGTAACTCATATCTTTAAGCATTCAGGGGGTTTGGCATGTGAGCCGGGAGATTTGGAGATGATCCTTTTAATTTAGCGGGAGCCTCTGAGCTGTGAGAGCCAAGCTGATTCACTTCCCGTGGATGATGCCATCTGTTTGAGGACAGCACAAAACACAGTCCAAACAAAGGCAAAGCTTTCTTCACTGTCTGTGTGTGAGGCATGTAGAGTTGGGTGCAGCTTACGTAACGTTGACACCTGATTTTATTTTCTAAATAGAGGAGTAGTCACCAGATGTTAAGATTTTACCCAGTGGATGTCTGTGCTTCAGCTCATAAAATGCCGGTCGGGTTATTCCTACTGTGCAGTACATTTTCATGCCAGTTCATTAATGACTTCATCCCACGGCACACGGAGAGTTTTTAATTAAAAAAAATATAAAAAATGAACTTCAAGTTTACACCCCCATGCAAGTTAACTTTCCATCCCTCAGTGAGCAGTGGTTACCTCCAGCTCTTTATATCCACTCTCTTAGGTGTCCTGTTCATTCTGCTTTTGTAAGCAATCAAGTTACAATAATAATCATCTCTGTTATACATCTCTCTACTTTAGAATTATAAGGTTCTATCTGCCATTTTTGTCAAAATTTAGTTATTGACATAATCTTACTCTAATGTAACTTATTGACACTTTAATTTGAAAAACAAAAAGTTCAGTTTTGGTATTTTCAATGGAATGCAAGAACTTTAAACCTCAATATCTCAAAACTGGTCAATACGCAGATAGAACCGTATAATTCTAATGTAGCGATCGACAGTATATATTCTATCTATATTTAATATATTTAATGCATCTTACAAGTTTGTAAAGATTTAGTTTAGTGCTTTATATTGTTTGACATCGTGTTGTTTTGGCAGATATTGTTCTGCAGTTATCATGCTCTCCTCGTTTATCGTTCTAGTTTTCTTGACGTTCTTTCTCTGCCAGTTCTACAGTCTTTCAGTCCTCTGCTTTTTTTGTTAGGGACAAAATCACTAGCTTGTCACCAGAAAGCCTCTGAAAAGAGCATATTTCAACACCTTGACAGCCCTGCTGTCGCGATACCTCTGGATGACATCAAACTACTAAAGCCTACATTAGCCCCCCGCTGCTGGCGGAGAGAGCGAGCGCTCTGTTGGTATACGCTAAGCTTAGAGGAGGGAAAGCAAACAGACGGTTTTCATTCAGTGGAGGAAACATCTACTGCGTGGCGTAATAAAATAAAGAGCTTCACCTTCATGCTGCTGATGAAGCTACAGTTCTTTTTGAAAAAGAATAATGGGGGCCTGTATATTATGTTTTGACAGCTGAAGGCTGGATGTCCTCAGTTAAACAAACAGGATTAGTTAGAAAATAGGTCTAGACGTATTGAGATGTTTCAGCCAATCAGTCTGTTATGACTTGTCCATTTTCTGCACAATATTGTGTTCCTATGGATACTGTATGTATTGTGTAGTTGTAATTGCTCTCCAGTTCTGTATTTTGTAAAGCTGCCTCTTTATACATTATATAATGCAAATATTCTTTTGAAGTGATGATAAATCGCTGTTATTACTGTATAGGTGAAGTGTGTCATTTCTGCGGTCGTAGCGTTACACACTTAATTGCAAAAATAATGACCGTTCTTAAGCAACACTCTTAGATAATACTTCACAATGCCATAGAAAACCCATTTTTGGGATTATGGTTTCATCATAGAACCTTTCTGTTTTACCAAGGTTTTTTGTAGTGGAAAAAGGTTCTTTATATAAGGTTCTGTAGACTTCATAAACAAATGGTTCTTTTAAGAACCTTTGACTGAATGTTTTTTGTGGAACCTAAATGTTTTATGTCATTGCTGTGAAGAAATGACCTTTATTTATAAGGATCCTTTGTTTTTAAAAGTGAAGTTTTCCAGACAGCTCCACAATTTCCATTGGTCACATGATTCTGCCTCAAACTCATGCTACTGGTTAAACAGTGTTGCTACGCATGTCAGGTTGATTGATATGTTTGAAGAAGCAGAGTAGTGTTTTGATTTTTGTGTACCTCCCTCTCTCTGGACTCACACAAACAGACGACAGTTGCGCAAAGTACACTGTTTAAATACAATATGTGTTGTACAGTATTATTATTAAAACCACACAACACATTTAACTTATACAATATCAGCTTTTATCACACAGGTTATTTGACAAAATAATATAATTTTTAACTCATTAAATCAGAAGGGTGTGCATGAAGTGACTTTATGATGTTTTTGGTATTGGAGAGAGTTTGAGTCTTGCATAGTTTGTTGTTATTTATTCTTCATGTTAGTGAGTGCTTAAAAAGTGCCATTTTAAAAAAGGTACAAAGTTACGAAGTGTTTTTACAGCGTGATTTGTCACATCAGGAAACTCTAAACGCAAGTCAATTTTGAAAGAGCTGCTTGTAGAAATTACAATAATTTGACATCTCCGGTGATGGATTTTGAGGCAAGATTCGAGTGTTTTCAGTTCTTTTCTATAAAGTGATGTTCACTGATTTCCCCCCAGCAGCCCCATTCCTGTGTATTTCTTACCTTTATCATTTATTAACAAATACTGGTAGATATGAAGAGCAAGTGATGTGCATTAGGTGTGTGTTTACAGCAGGCCTCAGAGACTGATGGGAAATGTAGTTTGCTTGCTGTCAGATCATAAACTGGTTAAATAATTAATGTTTAGCAAACTGTTTCTCTTCTTTTTTTAGCAGTAAATAAATTATTACAACTGCAATGTACAACTACATTGTACTGTCAGTGTTCACTGTTAGAATTTCTTATATATAATTATTGAATAGACATGCTTCCAACTTTACCACTCATGGCTTAAAAAAGAATTCCACTGTTTCCCAGTTTGACTTTGTGGTGCCGTTCATGTGCACTCGTCTGGTAAATACAATAATTCCGACATGACTTAAATGCACCAGCAACAAAATACCCCAGAACCAGACTTCACACTCCCTGAGGTGGATTGTGGGATTGATGCATGGTACAGACTGTATAGCGAATCCAGTTACTTAATGTGGAACCTATGATGCACTCTTGACTGCTAGAGATAAATTGATTGGTTAATTTGATTGGACTATTTATTTTACATTGACGCTAGCATTGGGTTGTTTGTACACTAGAGGGAGCACATAAATTTTCTCCTGGGAGAAATATGTGAACTCGGTTTGAATGTTATTTTATTTTTCAATTTGAGTCTTTAATTTTATTCTTTAATGTGAAAAAGATTCACATATCCCCATTGTCACCAAGCGAACGCCAGTTTGGGAACCATTTCTCTGCCATATCTGTGCATCTCGTTACTGTGTGTTGTGCAGCTCAAAACTGCGTTCTCTTGCAGTTTTATTGAGCTGGGTTTGAGCCAAGGGTTATGCTTTGCTCAAGAGTACAGTACATTTATTCCCATAGTAATGGGCTGGCAGACTTGAAAACAATGCAGTAAAATATGTCCTTTGCAAATAATTGTTTGCAAAGAAGTTGTATTTTGGCTCTCATGCGCCAAAGAAGCGATGCATTATTTATATGAATGACATTAATACTGAGGTGGTTTCTCCTGGAATGGAGCCCACACAGATGATCTACATAACAACAGATATCAAAAGATCAGGCTATATAAATTCTATGTGCTCCACTGTGGATTCAAACACAAAGCCTTCTGAATGCATTGGAGCTTTCTGAGGGACTAAATAGCAGTGTTTAAAAATGCATGGGAGTGCGAATGAGTGGATTCTCCTGCAGGGGCTGGTGTGTGATGTATGGACACTTTATTGAGCAGTGAGTGGTTTTGAATGTGATGTATTAACAGACGGTAGTTTGGAAGGCATTGGAAGTGATGGCTCCATTTCATAGGATGTTGATTACATTGCTCTGTGATGATGAATTAGTTTAATTAAATCCAGCCAATGATTTACTGAGGATACATGCCAATACAAGCTAAGAAACAATGGGCTCTGTGGATGTTGCTGCCCTGTGGACTTTTTTATTGAAGTTTTTTGTTCCTATTAAGGATTTGGGGGTGCATGTGGTGTAGTGGTTGAGGTCTGGAGCTGGTAATTGGAAGGCTGCTGGTTTGATTGCCATGTGAAGCCATTATTAAAGCAGTTAACCTCAGTTTGCTCCTAGGGAGATTATCTTGTAATCTCAACATTGAAAGTTAGTGTATAGTTAGTGTATAGTTAGCATGTTTAACAAGGACAAACCTGGTGCTGGAACTGGGTTTTTACCTTTACATTTATTCATTAAGGCTTTATAGACGAGCACAGAGCAGGTTGCATGCCAGTATCGCTTCATTGTTCAATGCTTGCTAAACTAAATGTACTTTTGTTCGCTGGCTTTGTTGTCTGTGAAGGTGGCGGTCTACAGCCATATAAAGAAACTCCTTCTGTGGCTCGGAGGTGGTCTTATTCCAATAGCTAGCTGTCTACATAGAAAGGGGCTAAAAACTGAAACAGCTTGCTGAATGACACAGTTTCAGACTCGGACAGCCTAAAACAAAAATGATTGCATTTTTTTCAGCATTTTTGAGTAGGATGACACGCCAGAAATCGAACTAAACGCAAAAAAAAATCATTCGATGTCCCCTTTCATGTAATGCAAAAATCAAGCTATTAAGATAAACGACCCACAGTCAAACTGTGACATATTGTTTGTTTAACCAGCCAGTCAGTATGGCACATGCGAATAAACATAATCACACCTAAACAAATATCTGAACTGAGCGCATAATTGGCCAGAGTCACAAAATGATCATCGTTCATAAGCCTTAATAAGGCCGTCAACTGTGCCATTAAAAATCATCTGCATCCCCATCTGAAATTACTGCCTTGTGTTTTAAATCCAATAAAGCGAAGTGTTTTCATTAGCGCTCTGCCCAGCAGTGGGGGAACGGCCGTGAAACACGTATACGTGTCCTTAGGTGGAGATTACAGACGCAGACAGGCCGGCCTCAAGCTAATCTTTTTGACATTTGAAGATAAACCTGGATGGACATCGGAATGAATGCCACTGCCTTTCAGAACCAACTTACTGCCATTAAAAAACACACAGACCGACAACCCTGCACTGCTTGTAAATGGCAAATATAGGTTGCGAGAGTTTAAGTAAGAAACACAGTTAGAGGGAAATTACGACGCCCCCCTCCTAGCTTAGTAAAAAATGCACAATACCGTTACACCTACGGCATCTTGACAGATTGTTGTGTTGTTGCCAAAAGCATCAACAAGAGGCCAATAGCTAAAAGAGCTAATAAACAATGAGAAACAAGGAATTCAAGTGACATGTTTGTACATAACCACAAGGGCCGTGGCTGCTTTGCCAGTGGTGGTAGATTTGTGCTACAGTTCTTGTTTGTATGTGTGAATTTAAATGAGATTTTCATTTCCTGAAGGAAATTCTGCTGCTTGCAAGGCGGCAAAAGAAAAAGTTTTTTTTAAATAGTTTTTAGACTTTGCGTTAATGAAGTGTTGCATGTGAGCTGTTTATCGTTTTTTGTTAGCACACCAGGCATGCGCCTTGTTTTAACTTGACTGCACGCAGGATTAAAGGATGTGGATGGAATAAAGGACTCACTTCATGATTGACGCTAGGCCTGAACGATACTGAAGAAAAATGTGGAATGCAATAACTTCATAAATTATGTAATATTGTAAAAGGATAATGCTTTAATTTTGTAAAATTAAGTTAAATTATATGTAACCATCATACATTTCCCTTCAAGAAAAAGAAACACCATATTCCAACATTTGCATGTAAGTGCAAATGTTTAAAACTTTTTGAAACATTCAAATCATTTAGTTATTGCAGACCATTGTGATATGCCCATTTATGGTATTTCAAAAATGTCTATATATTTTGCAGTCCTAACTGATACTGTAAAACCATAGCAATCAACATTAATGCTAGCTGTTTTTTGGTGTTAGCTGTTTTCTTTATGTTTCTTTATGTTTTGTTTATGCATTCTAAGCAGATGCTGTGAATATAATATTCTCTTTACACCATAATGCACAGGTTAAACCAAGACAGAAGTGCCTAGAAACTGCTCTCCCATATGGCTCTGGATCTTCGTGTACTGTAGATACTATTGCTCTGTTCAGACAGAATTAAGCAATTAGAAGCGGAGTGAAAAGTATTTAGCTGCAGTGTGTACATCGCCATAGTCGGCGTGGAATTTAAAAGCAGCTATATGGTTAAATATATGTGTAATATAATGCAATAACAGCTAAGATTTCCTGCCGGGCAAGAAAATGAGGCTGTTGTCCCAGTATGTTCTTTTTCCAACCAGAGAGAAGGTGACCTGCAAGCTCGTGTTTTGATTTTCTCATTTTCGTCGCAGCCTTTATGAGGTGTTGTACGTTCCTTATACTCAGGAGCATCAAATCGCTTCCGAACAAAAACATTGAGCCGTATTTGCATACATATGAACATTACGTCTGGAAGCTTGTGTTCCTGTGCTGTGTGATAAACTAAATAACCGTACTGAGGCCTCAAATTCCGAGACCCCCTGTGGTGGCCCGCATGCTTTTCATTTGTATAAAATATAGAAGAAGTACAGCGGATGGAGCCATAGGGTTCTCTTTGAGGACTAACTGCTGTAGAGTAGACGCTTGCCTTGTGTTCTCATTGGACCTGAGGCTTTTCTTTGGTTGTTATTGATGTTGGTGAAGGGGGAAGTAAAGAGACATGCTCTGGGACCTCGTGTACTCTGAGTAGTTTGCTTTTCTGTCCAAGGTCAGTTTTAAACTGGCTACACTTTGTGGAATGCCACTGCGCTGAACATTCGAAATGTCAGTGACCTAAAGCAAGGGAGGGAAAATAAATACTGTGTCTGAGTGACTGTGAGGGAAAGAGAAAAAGAGAGGGAGAACATAAAAAAGAAGATAAAGAAAAAAGATGAAGAACAAGCTGTAGACAGTGACATTTTACCAGTAAACAAAAGTGATTCTAGGGCTGTTCAGTGTGGCAGTTTATTACAGTCTACATTATCAGCAGTTTTGCGTTGGTATGGACGTGTGCATAATCTTGAGGGAATGAGTGCATCACTTGGTTAATTCACTGTGATTCACAACTAACTGGGAATGTATTTATTCTATGTAGATCATTGAGTAGCTATATTTGATGACTTCTGCCACACTCCCTCTCTCCAAAACCTTTTCTCTCCACATATAACAGAAGAATATTTGATATTTCAACTCAGATTTTTCTCCTGAATAACAGAACAATTTGATAAATTACGTAACGTGAATAACTCAGAAGTTTCAGAAGAGATTAGAATAATGTTTCAAACTGTACTTAAGTTTTCTGCAATCAAAAATCACAGCTTTTAATAGAAACTCAAGCATTTCTAAATCACATTCAGAGTCCGAATCATCTGAACTATGCAATGGTTTACAGTTGCTGTATGTCAGCAAAGAAATTTTAGGAGAACCATTTGAGATGCAGTTGATACTGAAGTAAAACATAACTGAGATCTCACATTCTTTAAAGGAGTAACATCTGAGCAGTAAAATTATCTTGCTGAATGGAAATGTTAGGGAAACATTCTTACAACCTAAAATTGTTAGCTGGGCAGCAGGTTTTTTAAGCCTGGGGCTGTCACAGACACATGATTTTAGGACACTCACTTCAGTGATATCTGTCATGTAGAACAGACATTTTCTGCACTGCATTCCAAAGTAAAAAAGCTTCTTACAGCATCTTTAAATGGCCATTGAGCTTCCTGTGGCCAATTTAAAAAATATTTTCCATCCAGAATTCATCCTTTTAAATTTCTTGATTAAAGACAGACAGAATGTAAGATTTCAGCTGAAAGGCTTTTCTTACACATTAAGTAGATGGATTAGCTAGTCCCTGCTGATCTCTTCTCTATCACATTGAGAAAAGTGGGTAAATATCACCATGGGTTTTTAATTAAAAGCAATATGGGGGGACAGGAAAGGGGCAGAGGAAAGGGTTTATTTTGGCAGTCGATTGTCTTTAAATCGACGTTGCAGCCATTCCAGGAAGTGAATAAAAGGCCAAAATGCTCTTCACTTGTCGAAGACCTATTTTGTATGGAGCACTTGTACGGAGTCCATCTGTATGCTTATTGTTCTCCACAAATCATTTGATTTCCTGAGACTCTTGGTTTCTTCAGGCGACTAATTGAGGTTTGTATTTACATTTCATGCTGAAGGCCTTTTAACACCAGGGCCAGACAGCTGGCAGGGCAGAAGACCTTGAGCGTAATGAATTCAGCTGAGATAATGTGTGCATTTGTAAGAGGACGTAAACTTCTCCAGTATGTATGGCGTGACCTTAGACTAGCCCTTCTTTGCTTCCAAATGTTGAATGCCAATTTAGCACTTAAGCTTTGCTCTGTCTTCATAATATTATTTAGTGACCCCAATCCTGAGTTCAGTTTGCATGTTGTAATATGTAAAGTAACAGAAGAGTTTTTGGTTAAATTGAACAGAATAAACCTTCAATAATTACACCGTGAGCTGTCACTGTTTCGGTAGTAAAGTGTTTAATAAATAGACTTTACTAAAGTTACAAACTTGTTTGGCAGTATTCATGATTGTTACATAGCACTGCTGTAGTTGCTGTAAGTTTTTAAAATGTATGTGGTGTGTGTGTGTGCGTGTGTGTGTGTGGTGTGCGTGTGTGTGTGCATGTGCGTGTGTGTGTGTGTGTGTGTAGTGTGTGCAAGGAGTCCTGTACAAAAATGGCTATAAAACCTTGTTTCCAAAGATGCTGCTATAATCATTTGCTCTGTTTTATTTAATCAAGTAGTGCCAATAATAAGACTCCATTTGCAAGAGTTGTTTCAATGTGCTTGTTTACAAAATACAACATATTGTGTAGAGTTTGTTGCTCTTCTCCAGTGTTTTGTTTTCTTTTTTTTTGGATTACTGGGTGTCAAAAGTTCTTCAGCATGGAAGTATCATTAGCATGTGTTTTCCGCCCCCACTTTCATGCATTTTCCATGATGGAGGATGTTGCACCATGCCTGTTATCTGGCTTCTAATTCGGTACGGGGTGAAGAGAAATAATTTCCCATCATCCCTCAGCTGCACAGACGCCATCTGTGTTATCCGGCATGGTGCATCTCAAACTCCTGAATATTCATCTCTCCTCCTCTTCTGATTAGATTAGTCCCCAATCAGTTTGCGAGTGGAATGATTTTGTATTTGACAATGCAGTTTTATTAGGATAATCACAGTTTGTCACAGCCCCTCTCTCCACTGTGTTAACAGAGTAATGCATGTGACGTGGGCTTCCTCGATGGTTCCGGCTCTGTATTTACTTATGAATAATGCCTCATGAATGCATAATTAGAGAGACGTTTGCCAGTATATCTATACAATTTTAATTGAAAATTAGCATGGCTATTAATCAACGTATTTGGGCTCCAGAAATCCCTCAGACGCTGTTGAATCAGCCGAGAAGAGCTTCTGTCGTGTACAGAGGTGGCCGCAGATTGAAACAAATGACGTTTTAATTGAAAAGCCTGTCTTGTATCTTCTACTGCAGCTCTCTGAAGAAAAGCCACGAGGCTGTGAGGTTGATTAGCTTGCCTTTGTATTCACATTTTGAAATATGAGCATGCAAAGTTGAGGTCACTTACATTTGACTTTGCTTCATTTAGAATATCCTCAGGGCTCGGAAGAAAGGTGGTCCAGAAAAAATAGGTTTCAGGATTTTTCCGTGACGGGAAACGTGGAACGCTTTTGTGAGGAGAATTATTATGGGTATGATTATTGGAAAGCAGAAGTGTGCGTTGACTAATAAATCACGTTAAGGAAGACAATCCCCCATTTAACGACCGCCTTAATTATGGCATCATTTTATCCTATGAAGTCTTAAATGAAGGCTGATGAATAACCCTTCTCCTCCAGAGGGTGTTTGCAACGGTGCAGGATCAGAGCTCCACGGAAAACTGGGACTCCAGAGATTTGTACGAGGTCCTGTCACGCGAGCAATAAATCTGGCGCTAAGTGGCTGTGTTGCAGTTATGGTAATTGATACCAATGTAGTTAAGGTGCAATGTGACATATTCACAGTGCGAGAGATGGAAGTCGATGTTTCATTTAGACGTGTTTTATGTGTTCCTGTGGCTGCTCAAGCAGATGAGGGTCACCTGTGAGCCTCATGAATCTTTAAACAGCTGCTTGGTGCAGCCATGTCAATAGATATCTCTGAGGCTTTGTCTCTCTCTCTCTCTCTCTCTCTCTCTCTCTCTCTCTCTCTCACCAGCGTGGCCTTCATAGCAGTGAGCATCTGTTTGCTGTATAGAGTAGAACCTTCAAGCAACCCATTTACATATGTGGCCACATTTAGAGTGTTGATGTAATGTTTAACAGAGAATCTGTCTTTATCATTTACTCTATGCTGTTTCAATAATAATGCTGCATGACATAAATGTTATTTAATACTGTTTGTAAGTTACCAGTGGATTCTGGTTGAATATTTAATGGACCAAACAATAAAGTTTTTTTATTTCAGTGCACCTAAACTTCAAGTAACCTCTGAATCAAACGGTAGATTCTTATTATTGACTCTTAAATGGGTTATAGAAAGTGTTTACACTGACCTCACTGCACTCCAGATTGTTTTTTACAGTAAGAAACATAATGTCTTAAAGCCACTAATCAAATTAAGGCTCATTAGGATCCAAGAATGAGGATCTATGGACACTTAATTAACCTCTTCCTACAACACAACAGGAAGTGAATGGTGCTGAAGGAATGTTTCTACCACAAAATTAAACCACATTAAGGCTGGCGGTGCATTTTAAGCCAAATTCAATCAACTGAATTGTTTCCCAGTTTAATTTGCATCCCTCAAAGCCTGACAAATTAAACAACTGAACAACGTTGTCTGGACCATATAAACTACGCACAAAAGTGTCTTAGTAGTTGTTTATAAGGTAATATAATCGATGATGTCACAAATACTAAATATTTTGCCTTTGTCTGGTTTAATTGGACAAACTCAGAGGGAAATGTGTCTCCCTCTGAGAAGAAAAATGGTTTCAAGAGAGACAGTTGTTCACATACGGAAAGATTATCAGGTTTAAAAGTGTATTTGTTTGTAAGATATTGTGGTTGTGGAAGGATTTTATGAGAAATGTTTGAAATCATATTTAAATAAATGTTTAATTGCAGATAGAAATTGAGACATTGTTGAGATCTTTTCTCAGACTCTAGAAGACACGCATTAGATTTTCTGGTCTCCATTGGCTTGCCACAATCTCACTGAGATCTCTTATGAATCTCACTTATTCTGTAGAAAGCATGTCAAGTTATTTATGCAAACTGTCTTTCTCTCCTGTTCTTCAGGTAAGGTGGAGGTAATAGTCAGATGTCCCCTTAATCACATACAGTGTATCGGGACGAGAAAGTGTATCCACTTCAACAAACTCTGTAATGGGGCAAAAGACTGTGAAGATGGATTCGATGAAGGAGTTCACTGTAGAGGTGAGTCAATATTGGCTATACAACTTCTTCATCCACAGATAAAGTCATGATCAACTAAAGACAACCATTTAGATTGCCAGATTAATGCCTAATGTCTTTACATAAATTGCGGCAGGGAAGGGAGGACAGGTGAATAGCACAGCAGGTGTGATGTTGGACACAGCTGACTCTTGTTCGCAATCATCTAAGCCATAATGCCAGCAGGTGGAGCCACCTGGATTCTGTGACATTACAATACAGACTCAGCAGTTGGCGTTGGGCGGATGCCCGTTAACGGAGGCTACGGGCCTCGGATCGGCCAAAAGCGTGACCTTTGGTGAACTGGATGGGTGTGACCCCCACCCGGATGGAGCCAAAGGCAGCTGATCCCACCCTCTGATCCAAAGCCTGCCTGAAAACAGGCCAATGACCCGTATGAGCCGTAGCAGATTATGATGTCGGGTAGATTGCAGGGGTTTCCTGCAGGGTTACAGTCCCAAAGTGAAACTTTGTTATTTTTGGTGCAGACTGTGGCAGAGAGAAGAAATATTGTTGTATTATTGTGCCTGAGAAATATTATGTATGTACTTTGTTAGACTTGAATGTAAATTCAACACACTCCAAGCAATATTTTCTTTTGTAATAAGAGTATCGTGCTAAACGCTCGTGGTTTGCTTTCTGATACGATCTGCATCTTGCAAAGCTATTGATTTATGATCTCAATAATAACAGACATTTCTTGAAGTCGGTTTCTTGCATTATTTAGTGGCATATATAAAAAAGTGATGTTTTTTCTCAAGGCATGTGAGTAAATGTAGTATAGCTATCACAACCAATAGGCTTAGACTTGGGATTTAATTTACTGGCATATTGCCAACGTTTTTATCGAGGAAAAAATATAAAAATATAGGTTGATATGCCAGTAAATTATGAATTGACTGCTACAGGGTTTCCGAGGAGGTTTCTGCAGGTGAAACGTTATATCACATTATAGTTTTTATACGCCACTTTCTCCACCACATTAGCTCATTCCTTGTCTCTTTGCCAAACTTAACTTTTCAGGTTTATCTGCCCTGAAGGAATGTCTAACCTCCAACACCTTTCACCGACGGAAGTACCAATCACCTTCCAGCACATGGAATGAGATTGGTCTAGTTCAGTGGGCAGAAAGATTAAGGTTTTGGCACGACAGGACTGGAGATAAAGAGAGAGCTGTTTGCAGCCTGAAGTGATGTATCACAGGAAAGTTATCCTTGGGTGTTGGGAAGCATTAGGAGACATTAGGTTCATTGTTCCCCTCCTTCATTTGTTTGTTTTTAGATACAGCTAATTAAGCAATGAGTGCCTCGGGCAATAAATCCTCTTTTCGCTCTTTACGAAAAAGACACTGTGTGCACATTTCCACAGTACCACTCCACCACAGTCACAGTGTAAATGTTTTCACGTCCTCTGTCTGTTTTATGAGCTTAGAATATTGTGATAAATACTTTAAAGTTAAAAAAATTTTTCTTAAAAGATGTGGAAATCCAGCTACAGTAATGGCACAAAATAGAATTGCAATCAGATTTAGTGGGGCCTGACAAGCCAACATTGGCTCAAGCAATGGTGTAAATATTCAGGGCGGGGCTATTTGTTTGTCCAGCCAATGGCAGATGGAGAAAGTGTTTCAAAGTTGTTTGGAACCAAACATTATTTTAGCAATTCTGTTGGTGTTGCTAGTAGCTCAGAAATGTAACTTTAAAGTTTTGTAATTTCTGTGCCTCTAGTGGCACCAAATGGAACTGCAAAAAAATGGTTGAACCAGAAGTTGCTAGCTTGCAAAACAAACAAAAAGAAAAATGTTTTGAATATGACACAGTGTTTACACTCTTTGGAAAGTCAAACTTCAAATGTGTCTGCACGTCAAACTGAGATTTAAGAAAATATTTACTCATCAAAAAATAAATAAAATAACACTTCACCTTTAAATGAATGTTTTTTCAGCTTGTGCGGAAGAAAAATTACCTTAGCTATTACACCACATCCAGTGATTTGTGCTGATATGCAGGACATAGAGATTTACAGGCTGACTGATGTGGAATGTCTAGACACACGGGCAGATGTGTGAGGTTTTGAAGGGCTGGTTTGTTTTTGTTGGTGATTTAATCGTGTGCTGAAGTAAGCAACAGCCCATACTTCATCAAAGAGGCTAATTGAATGAGTAAGTGTTGGCCACTGAGGAGTTCGAGCCAGGACGTTCCGCATGTGTTTCCACTCATACACCTGCAGACGGGAGGAAATGAGGTCACCGCAGAGAAGTTGAAGCGTAGCAGCTGGGTCTCAGCTGAAACTTTCCCTCCGCCCCTCATAATGAATATACATAATGAATCCCGGGAGAGCCTTACGGAAAACCGTGCCCATATGGAAGACTGAGACGGCTTTCTGTTTCACCTTCATAGACTTCAGCAATGCTTTATTTTAATGATTGTCCTTCAGCGGAAAGGAGATTTTCAGAGATGGCATAAAAAAAACCTATTTTTTTCCCGCTTTCAACCACCTGGCTGCCTGTATTTCATTGTGCAGATTCTCACTCCTCTCAGCCAGCGCTGAGGCCTGACAGGTGGAGAAGAAAGCAGGGCACATTTGAATTTAGGAGCGCAGAAAAGCTCTCAGGTGGACTTGTCAGAAGTTCCTCACAAGCTGTGAGAGACTCTTAGTACCCTGAGGGTTTGGTCAAAGCGTTGTGTGGTTATGTGCGTTAAATCTTTTAAACCTTATTGTCTGTTCGTGAAATGGGCAAATACAGTATACGCTGCCTGTTATTTGTTTTAGTTGACATCAATTAAAATTATTGTTTACATTATTATTTGTAATATCCTTAGTTGCAACCAGCAAATTCTAGCCTAGATTAACAGAATCAAGACTGAAGAGCTGTTGAGGGATTTAGTATTTTTTATGACATGTCACTCTGGAATACTTGATTCTGATTGGTCAATCCTGATGAGTCAATCCCCAGATATGTTTCCTTGACGATAGCTAAACAATATATTTGATCACTGTTTCTGGCAACCAATCTGCTACACTGTGTTTGTCTTTGTGTTTTCACTCAGTGATCTCTTCTTAAATCAATATTTCATGGCCATTTATTGATTTATATGGTGAGTAGCTGGGCAGTAAATGAGCTAATGAACAGTCGGCTGGTCGTAATCGCAAAAATAAACACCTTCTGGATGGTTCGAGACCCCTCTGTTTTCCATCAGGATCTCCCTGTTTTACTTTATTTTGTAATAATGGTCAGCTGGCTGTGCATTATGTATATTAGCTATTTTATATTTGATGATTACTGTGTAAACAACAGTGTTGCTAATATAATACAGCACAGCAAAAATGCCTTTGAAAAAAATTGTTTATAAAAATCAATATTTGATATTGCAAATGTGTTATTTTCCTGTAAGTGACAATCAGTGTTATGGCTTGTGAAAGGCCTGAAACAGGTTGGGTTGGAGCAAATATTATATTGGAATAATATTGGAAGAAATGTAGTTTTATTTTCATTGCTTTATGCTGAAATTCAATATGAAATTATCACCTTTAGGTAAGTGAATTGATTATAGCAGTAACGTGCTTGTGTCGGTTCAGTTTTTAAAACTCACCTCATTTCTTTTCTCAAGAGCGATTACATACTAATTAGAATAATTACAGAGGAAGAAAAATAAAAAATGAAGACAGCTTGGAGGAGGTCTCTTTGCATATAAAGGACGTCTCTTTGTAGCCCTGAAATATGATTACAGGAATAATTCTTTATATTCCTACATTAAAACTGCACATTTCCTGTTGTACGGTTTGGCCAACATTTGATCCATTGAGATCCTCTTATTTAAAGCGAGTACAAATTGTGTTTTCAAAAAGAACGAATTGCTTCAGTTTTCATAAACTAATTCACTCATGTGTCACTTTAGCCTGTTGGATTGTTACAAGAGGTTCTTGGTTCTTCTTAGGTTCTTCTTAATCTATTATTATTCACAAATTATGTCAGTGTTGTAGGCAAAGCTTTATCAGCTAGCCAATACTCATAGTTTGTTTATTGGAATAGACCTTCCATGTCTAGTTTAATTTACTAATATTTAGAATGTTGGGTTTGTATTTATATTCTATTCAGAATGATGTTTGTTGATGTGTGCCCTACAAAGACAACTGTATTCATTCTGTCACCAAAGAAAAGTTAATGAATAAATACATTAACTGGTTGTGAGTGGAACAGTCATTCACAGTTGTACAAATTTAGGAAAGATGACATTGTTAATAGATAACGGTGCTTTTGTGAAGCAATGAAAACCATGTCGCTGATGTACCTTCCCTCCCTCGCTTTGCCTCTCAACACCATTCAATTATTTCACTTGATTAACTTTTAATTTCCAACAATTCAAACAAACAAACAAACAAACAAACAAACAGCATCCCCAGGGCCAGGGTGCCGGTGTTAACAATGCCACAAATATGAATATCCACAAATGCAGCGCAAGCCGTTTCCTGTTTTGTCTTTTCTATTTAAGAAAACTAGAGTGCGTTCACCTCCACACGAGATATTAGCATATTTATTGAATTTATTGTGTGTAATCATACGCAGTGCTTACTGGCTGCTGGTCATTTTCTAAAGAAAACGATTATGTTCAATGATACAGTATCTGGCTGTAGGAACTTTGCATCATTAGGAATTTACCCAGCTAATAGGAAACGTTCTCAGAATGTTGGCAAACATCTTAAGTTTTCTCAGAGCTATCAAAAATAATCTTACAGTAACATTAGTAGAACGTTTTATGTTTTCTTACTTAATGGAAATTTTAGGTAAACGTTCTTACAACCTAAGATTGTTAGCTGGGAAGATGTTCACACAGCTAGTTAGTCTCAGTGGGTCGGGCACCTCGGGTTACCAGAAGTGTGTGAGTGAAGCAGCTCATTTAAATAAGATAATGAAGGGGTGACACTCTATGCCTCCCACTGCACTCGCCTCAGAAAGACTTCAAAGTCATGATTCAGGGTCAAACCGGAGTAAAAACAAGCACTGGAGGTTCACGTTTTGACCAGTTTGAGCTTATAAAGACTTACTCTTGAATGCCTGTGAATTAAAGCAATCCAATGACTTAATCCAGGAACGGTCAGTCAGTGTTTAGTCACATAGTGTGATTATTTTTACTAATAGGATTAACTGGTGGAGTAGGAGAAGTCTTGGCTAGCGATCTCGGTAGAGCTGGCTAGCTTACACATTAGCCTAACAGAGTTTTTTGTGCTCGTCTCACATACGGTAATGTCTTACAAAATAACGATCAACTGAATTTTAGACTATAACAAACGCGAGGATTCAAAGAGCAATGCTGGGAGTATTTAAGTGACTAGTTTAAGTTTGGCTTCCTCAGGCGTTTCTGACTGACCTTTGTAAGTTTCAGAAGTGAATTTCTCTGTATCAATATTTGATGTTTGTTTCTGTTTGTGCTGTATTGTCTGAATCGTCTGTCAGATCATCACCTCTTGTAATGTTTTGATGTAACACGTTCTGCTGATATCAGATCCAATTACAGGCATGTTTTTCTTTGCAGGAAGGAAAGTTTAAAAATGTATTGATCTTAAATGATTTACACTGATGCTTTTTAATGCTTATTGCACTTTGGCTTGAGATGAAAGTTAATTAAAGCAGCAGTTCACCCAAAATAATTCAAACCTGGATGACTTGTGTATGAAC